>PVJC01030775.1:0-20989 GCA_004026665.1 Murina feae
GCCTCTGATGGGGCTGGGGGCAGGTCCCCAGTGATGACACACACACACACACACACACACACACAGAAGGCACCTGGCAGACTGGGGCCATCATAGGACATCCACTGAGGGGTCCCAGACTGTGAGAGGGCACAGGTCGGGCTGAGGGACTCCCTCCACGCCGAGTGCACAAATTTTTGTGCACCGGGCCCCTAGTTGACATATAAATATAAAACAAAAGACTAGTGAATTTGACCAGTATCCCAATTCTACAACTTAACCTCAGCCTATAAAGTTCTAGACTTGTTATCTTAAAATGCATCAGTAGCCCTGGCCTGTGTGGCTCAGTTGGCTGCAGCACTGTCCTATACACCAAAATGGGGCAGGTTTGATTCCCGCTCAGGGCTCATATCCATGTTGCGGGCAGCAGGCAACAGATCTATGTTTCTCCCTTCTCTCTCCCTCTCCCTCTCCCTCTCCCTCTCCCTCTCCCTCTCCCTCTCCCTTTCTCCCTCTCTCCCTCCCTCTCTTTCCCTCCTTGTCCTTCTTTCCCTTCCTCTCTCTAACATCAATTAAATTTTTTTTAAAGAGAGAGAAAAAAAGATAGAACACACCAGTAGTCCCAATTCATGAATGCTATGATCAGCAACTTAAGAGGACATGTCTATCTCAGTTGCTATATCCCAGTAGTTTATCAGAAGGGGAGGAAGGAAGAAAGCCCAACAGTCTGACCAGTGTGGGTGTCAGCTCTGATTCTGCTGGCCCCTTGGACTCAGCATTCCCAACTGCAGCACTTTGGTGTATAAAACAGATTCTCCCACTAAAGTTTCCTAATGAAGTGCTCATGGTTAACATATAAAGAAACATTTTTAAAGGCCCTAGTCTCTCTTCTTTACATTAAAAAAATTAAGCATAATATACTGTTTATACTATGATTATTTTGTAAAGAAAGGAAAAATATTAACTTTTAACCTGATACAGTTTATTATTGAGTTACAAACAAGAAAATGGAGTTATTAAAACTCTAATTATAAAATAAAAGACATATTAGAACACTTCAATGACTATATGTTTTAATGTGAAAATAGCACTCTGTTCTTTTAAGTGAATTAAATTTAAAATATGATTTTAAAAAATAGTTCAATAGCACTAAATGTTACTTTATAAACTGGAGATTTATACTTATAAAAGACTTAAATGCCATTTTTAAACCTAAAAATTACAATACAAAAACCTTTCATTTGCTGAAATTGCCATGATCTGAAGTGTCATTTACTTAATGCTTCACAGATGTATGATGCCAAATTGTTAGTCAGACTGCAAAGTATATTTAGTTAGGAAAAAAAATCTTCCAAAACATGTTTTCCTATATTTTACTGACATTTACATGCGGCACTATTTGAAATGTGTCATTTATTTGCACTTTATGATCTATAAATGAAGCTCTCATTTTCTTTTTCCAAATCAAACACGTTGTTATTGTGACCACATAATAGTTCATTGTTTAAAGACACCATTGTGTGTATAATCCCTCAAACCAGGGTCATGTGCTACTTTGTCAGATTTTTAACTGGACTTTCCATCATACTCTTTGACCTTTACCCCAAGAGTCTTAGTCATCACTGAACTGTTGCTGGGAGGAAGTTTTGCTACACAATTGAGCCCCCTATTTATCACGAGCCTTAATGTACTTGTAGTACGCCTGGGTGCACTGTCGGGACAGAACTAATTTACCACCAGGTCAGTATTACGAGAGCACGAATAAAGAATTTGGCTAACAGTTCATTGGTCTGTCCTGTGGCAATATGAGTATGTGTACATAAATGGAAAATTGAGTATCTATTAATATGTATGAAGGGCTTTTAAATGTCACGACTGTACCAAGAGAGTCCATTATGGATCAAGTACAATTAGCAATACTAGAGTAAATATGACTAAGAAACTGAAATGAAAATGAGAATATTAAGACAAAGGAATTTTTCTGACTAAAACCTATGTGAATAATTAACATAGCTCTCTGGATATTACTCAGACCCTTTAAAATCTCTTACTGGTATTAATTGCAAAACAGTAGAGTGGGGTAAAATCTTTTATAGGCTCCCCAACAATGCGGAGGCTGTTTCTGTAACAGTTATAACTATACATATATTAAATTCACATTTCCAAGGAACAGATTGTGTCATACTTTGCTATATCTGTAACACACACTCTCTTAAACATATAATGAAGTAAAGTTAAAGGCTTACTTACAGAAACTTAATTGTCGACTTTCACAGAATTCTGCATATTGGGCTGAATCCATAATTCGAGTTTGTCTTTCTGCTCTCTAAAAGATAAAAATAAAAAGGCACAAAAATACTTTGAAAGCAACTAGACTATTGTATATATTTTCACAGCTAAAACTTAGAACTGAAGTTCCATGTTCCTTGCCTTACTCTTGGTGAATAGATTAGCACTACCCAAAATACCATGACACATAAAATTAAAAGTAACAGTTTTGAAGCTTGTTTCTTTTGGAAATAAAGTTTAAAATACCATTTTCCACTCCTGTTATTGTCATTATAGTGGAAGAAGAAACCAAAGCACCTCCCTTTTCAGATGGTGAACTTCTAAATTTTCTAAACTGTATCATCCTTTAATTAAAAAGAAAGAAAGAAAGAAAGAAAGAAAGAAAGAAAGAAAGAAAGAAAGAAAGAAAAAGAAAACTGTGAGAAGACAATAACCAGTCACATAGGAAAAATTGTTATTAATGATTATGGTCCATCTGCCCTAAAGCTGGGATTTTTAAATATTAAATAGGAGTCAATAAATGGGATCCATAGATTTCCCTTCAGTTAGAACATGGAGCCAGAGCTAACAAATCCATATTTTAAATTGCAAAGAAAATAAAGAAAAAGGTAAACACAACACAAATCCTTTCATCTGAGTCCAGGTATGACTCACAGTTTGGTATAGCTTCACTCGTGGGTTTCTGATTCCGTAGAGCAGATGTGTGCTGCTTCATTGTCCCACACGAGGTAGGATAATTATAATTCACCCACAGTTTGGTGGGAAAGCATACGACCGCTTCCGCTTCCTTGGCAAGGGAAGCATTTTGAAATGAGACAGGCTGGTACTTCTTGGAATGAATTTCTGGCCAGTAAAGGAAAAAAATTCCCTGAGATTTTAATTTTTTTCTGCTTTGGAAGGACTTTCAGCATGTTTTCTTTATCATAGTTGTTGGAGTACATAAGTACCACTTACAATGTCTGTGGATATTTTTATATTTTTTAAACTAAAATTATTCTGTTTTTCATTTCATTTGATTGGGGGGAGTGATCAACTTAACTCCAATGATCAGTGGATGGGATGAGCAATGGTACACTACTTTCAGCTCAATACAGAAACGATACAGACGAGGTGGTGGGAGGCAAGTTAACATTTCTAACTACTAGGGTTCCTTCTAAGACCACTGAGTACTTTTCCCCTTCTTTCTCTTCCTTCCCTCCCTCCGTCTCTTTTTTTCCCTTTCTAATCTCCCACACAGATACAAACACATATATGCACTGACACAAACCAACATGTTTGTTTATTTACCCTATAGTTCAAGTATCCTTTCTGAGCACATGCAAGTAAATATTACACACACATACACACACACGTGCACAAAGTATTGTACCCTTAAGGACCATGATGTTTCATATCCACACTCAAGGATGCATACACACACACATACACATGTGTATGCATCCTTGTGTGTGGATATGAAACATCATAGCCCTTAAGGGTACAATAGTTCTTGAATTTTTATGTACTTAGAAGTATTTATTGACATGTGAATGCATGACTTAGTTTTGTCCTTTTTAAATGTATCTAAAACAAGATTTTTTTGCTAACTGGGGAACAGGAAATAAGGATGGGATAATTTTTGTGTTTTGAACATAAATCAATTACTATTGTGCTTATTAAAACTTCTAAGACTGATATTACTCTATCATGTCTGTCTGTCTAAGTTTGACAATAGCAGGAACTTCTCAGTTTTGAATTTCTAGAAAATATCTGACATGGTAAATAAATAAACATTCATGGAATGAACAAGTGCTACCATTTTAGTCTGAATCAGGGAAAATGGCTATCACCATAACATGGACAGTCTTTGAAATAGTGATTGTCTAGCATTACTATTGAACTTCTTTGCTACTTTCCAGCAAGGCAGCCTCATCCACCCAACACATGCTGGACAGAAAGGACTTAGATAGGCACAAAAAAAACAAAGTTCCGAATGGGATTCTTAAGATGAACTTTTCTTTTACCAAGTTGAACAATCAAGATTTGACTTTCCCATCTATGCTTAGGTCACTGATGTCCCAGCAGTAAGCATTTCTAGAAATGGGATTTGGGAGTACTTATCCTAAGAGGTTGAGGCTGCCAGGCTGCCAGCTGTAATTGAGGTGTGTACCTAGCTGGAAGATTCTGAGCCGCGAAGCCTATCATCTGACTACATTTAAGAGACACTAAAAGCCTTTCAACGATTACAGCTAGCTTCATTCCTTCTCCACACTGTCTTCAGCGTCTGTTCTCTTTTCTTCACTCAGCATCTTAGTTTGATTTCAATTCCTCTGTCACCTAAGCAGTAACCTTAGATCTCAGGAGTGCCGTGAAGCTGGCCTTCGGGCATGCATGGAGCCACTCACTAAGTGCCTAGCACACAGCAAACAGTGCAAAGCAGCTGACTCAACAGCACAGATTTATAGGCATACAAAACAATGGCATGTTGGAGCTAGGGGGTGGCTTACCCTTCACCTTGTTCCATCCTCTCATTTTAAGGATAAGGAAATGGAGGTTCAGAGATAAGTCAGAAGTCTAGGCCTACTGATTCCTGAGCCAGCCTAGTTACATTATAAAAAGCTGTCTCCAACCTGTAGTACTTTATACCTCCAATAATTTTCTTTGGAATTCTGTAAACTCTATACATTGTGTTACTAAACATGTCCTGTATCCCCTGTAATTAACATGCCCAAACTATTGATGAGAAAATAAGATTAGCGGGGCCCTGGCTCAGCAAAGAAGGCACACCCCGGGGATCACACAGTGCTGAGCGCACAGGCTGTGATGGACCTGACAGTGTACTGGATGCTGCAAAGGTGCCGCAGTTGTGTGGAGTCACTGTTTCTCCTCAACCTTCTGCAAGTCACACAAGGCGGGGGCGCAGGACCCCAGAGGCAGTATCTGGCTAAAAGTTGCCTTGTCCATTGACCTTGGTGCGGCATGAAAATATTATCATTTTCTATGTGAGCCACGGCCTGGAAAAGCACGCACACCGCTGAGAGAGTGGTCCAGTGAGCTCAATGTGAAATCAGACACAGCCTGGGATGTGAGGATGATGAGGGCGACGCCTCTCTCTTCCCCATGGATTGTTTCAAATAACCAAAAAAAAAAAAAAGACACCAATGTGGCCTTATAGCAGAATTACCACCAGTCAGCATCTGGTTACACTACCTCCTGTCCTTACACTATCACCCTCAGTCCTAGGGAAGAAAGGAAATACCTAACCTTCATGGACTCTGTGTTCTTTAAAAACAGTAACTATGTTTTGCTTCTATAATCAAGTATTGGCCAATGTTTAGCTTGGATTTACTGGACCTCAGTAAATGTTTGCTGGCTCGCTGAATGACTGGGCAGATGGATTGACGGATTGAGGCAAAAGAAATGCATATAAATTCTTGTTGGCTGATTTAAAATCAGAAACTGTAATATTAGTAATCAAACTGTATGAATTCCAGAGAGGGTAAGTAGTCTTTTTAACCAAAGACCCATAAAAAAATCAAGACACTGGCCAACGATTAAATAAGTTTGGCTTTTATTTCTGTGTTGTCCTATTTCCACTTTCCCTCTGCTCTATGCAGATGACCTGTTCTAATCCCCACGGAAGCACACACTGGCTGTCCTGTTTTACTCCTGCCACAGTAAAAAAAAATCTCTGGAAAAGATGCAAGAAGTAAAAATCACAAACCTAGTAAAACAGCATGATCAGAATAACAATACCTTCTCTTTACATATAGCAACATCATAACCTTTAAGATAGTTAATTTAAAGCATATAGTTCATAAAGTAAAACGTGGATCCTAAATGACCTCATCTGTGGTATATCACTGAATCATCAGAGTAGGTTTATCATAGTGTTTATTCATACTGAACATTCTCAAATTACTCAATGTCCTTCTGATCGTAGACTGCCACATGAATGTAAGGTCACTGCTGGGTTAGTCAGCTCCCGTATCTGCGAGTCCAGTTGTCATCTGTCAGCTCCACCCACTCCGTGATTTCTTTAGGCATCAGCAGTGCTTTTTCTCTCTTTCTTTTTTATTAAATTTATTGGGGTGACATTGGTCAACATCAACATATTGGTTTCAGGTGTGGGTTTCTATGTTATAAGATCTGCATATTGTGCCGTGTGCCCACCACCCAAAGTAGCAGTGCTCTTGAACATTCAAAAATGTGCTACACTGGAAGAGTGGGGGATGAGGGGGAAGGTCAAGGGAAAAAAATGGAGACCTATCTAACATTTGTTGTAATACTTTAAGCAATAAAAAAAATTTAAAAAAATGTGCTACACACTCAGAAGTTTTTCTGAAATGGAACTTTACTAGTGTTACCATACAGCAAAGGATTACCATATAGGGACACACATAGAAAAATTATTTTTGAAAGAATTACTCCTAAAATTTTCTAAACACTCAACAATGTTTTTAACATGAATTGGAATGGCTCTCAAAAATGTAAACCAGAATAAGTTAGTTAATTGTTCACTCATCTCACTACCAAGAAGTAACAGCCTTTTCTGGTTATTGTAAAACAAACGAAGAAGGCGAATGCCATGCCAGATGAACTCGTTTTGGGGTCCTACCTAAATGAAAACAGGGAAGCAAACAGCTCTACGATGCAGTGCCTACTACAATTTGTGTAATTGTTTAATCTTGAACACAGCAGACACTTAGTATATATTTGTCAATTTAAATTTTTGGTTTAGAGTTTTATTTCAATTAATGTGAAATTGGTTGTGTCTTTGAATAAGCCTTTCAGCGTGACAGGCAGCGTCTGCCCTGCCGGCACCAGTTGTGTCCCCGTGTCCCAGGCTGGAGGACCTGCGCAGCGCGAGTTCATGTCCATCCTCCGCAGGCTTTCAGTGGAGCGAAGGAAAGGCAACAGAAGCTCTGTGCTGGCAGATCTCTCGGCAGCTTTTCAAGACACATGCCATTTATCTTTCCTCAGCAATACTGAAGCAGGGAACATAACTTTTACACTGAGATGAGAGTTTCTCTGCTCCCACTTCCACCTCAGATTTTTTAAAAAGTCTTATTTTGATTACCCTTAGAAATCTTACATGGGAAATGCAAAGCCCTTTCCTGCACAAAAAAGGCAAAATGCCAATGGTAACCTACCAGCTACTTCATGTTAGACAGAAACTGGTTGCCGGACTTGAACACTTCAGATGGAGTGGTGGGCAGCGGCAGCCAGCAACCTAGCAACATGAATTATGGCATGACATGCGTGTTCATGTACATTGTGGTCTATTGGCAGCAGATCAGTGAGCAGCACAGAATGCTGAACAAACTGAGAAACCACATCCCCACCTCACAGTAAAGAAGAGAAGAAGAGAACTGGGTGCAGGAAGATTAAGGGTTTACCTAGACTGTTGCAGAGGCAACCCAGCGCCCATGAGGGTACTGGCCCTGCTGCTGGGTCAGTTCGTAACTGAAGATTCCCTTACTCAAGAGTCAAGTGAGTCTCCCTTGAAACATTCAGTGGACTTTCATGGCCATGATGCCGATGCTCAGCTCATCATTTGGGCCTGGAGTGCTGCAACAGGTTCCTAGCTGGTTCCTGCCACATTTTTAAGCTCCCAGCCCATCTGGACACAACAATGTTAAATAGAAATAGAGAAAAGGCCTCGGCACACAGCAAGACCTCCCCCGTGCTCCATCCCACACCACTCTCACTCTCTGCGTCATAAACTGAAACAAATGGCTCTCACCATCAAATTCAAGTTCAAATGCTTGGTCTACAAATGCAGACATAATCTGACCCATTCTAGACAGGCAGAGATTATTCTCACTAAAATGTGACATATTCTTTGCTTTCTCCTTGTCATCCTTTGCCATATCCCTCATTGCTGTCCCCTGCCCCTCCTTCATTACTGTGCTGGCCATTTCCTCTCCCACCCACATGGCAATTTAATGCCTTCCCTTCCAGGATAGGTACCACCTCCTCTAGACAGTTGTCCCTGAAGGTCCCAGGTGACACGATTTCTCTCTTCTGAAACATATTTGTTCTTCTAGATAGCATTATACTCCTGTACTTTTCTATGTGGGCTACTTTTGTCTCTCCTAAAAAATGATAGCTGTAAGAATGCATTAATGGAAAAAGCAAGTTGTTAATTAGAATGCAGGCACCTAGATGCAGCTTATGTTTAAACACACACCGGCACACCACACATGAGGGTGCAAATGTTTAGAAGCATATACATCACACTTTCAATAGTATTTATCTCTGGGGTAGTTCCAGGAAATTTACTTTTGCAGTTATACATTTCAGTACTGTTTTAATTTTTTCTTAAGTGAATTACAATCATAAAATAACTTTAAATAAAGAATCTTTCCCCTTGAGTTAGTTTTGCTTGACTTACAGAGATCATTAAATAAATGTCCACACACAAAAATAACAGAGAGGCAGAAAATCACAGAGAAAAGCACATGCTTGGATAGATGTTCAGAGAGACAATATGAATATGTTACTGCGATACTGAGTGAATAAGGTAAGAATCCTGACTGATGTAATCTTCAAACCAAATGTTCATTTAAATTTCACCCAGAATTTTCTCTGAATTATATAATTGAATAAACATATTTTGTAGCCTAAACAGTAAAAGTTTCCATTGGTGCTAATTTGTTCTCCCAGTGATTTTTATATTTACCAATTTTGTGTGTGTAAGGTATTAAGAATGTATTAGATGTATCAGAGTACTCATATGAAGTTTCCTAAAGAAATAACTGTGGACTCTAGGAGGAAATTCAAAGGATTTAAAAGGAATTTCATGCTAAAAATAAGTGAGTAATTCTCAGCAAGTACAAAGCATCAGTGATTAAGAAACACACAAAGGGATATTTGTGAAATTAGTTCATAACAGAGTTGTTTCAAAATATTAGATTTTGGGGTCTATATTAATCAATGTAACTATAGGAGTTTTTTCTTTTCTCTATATTTTAAACTATCAAGAGTGAGAATAAATTGGTTGTATAAGGAAAATACAGTTTTTTATTAAAATAAAAATACATTTAAAATTGGCATAATGTCTGTTTAAAAATTTTAAATATGAATTTATTAAACTAGTAAAGGGGAAAATTAAATTCAATACATTGTTTCTTGTCCTGGGATAGAATGTGTGCTAAGAAAAGTGTTGTTGTTGTTTTCAATAACCTACTACCATACAACCCAATGCCAAGGTTAGCTGTCAGTCTTCATGTGGTGTTAGTACTAATGTTTTCCTGAAACTGTAAACATGCTCTGGAATAACTAAGCTGGCAAATAATATAAAAAGCTATATGCATTTCTGCCCAAACTAGTTCTTAATGTAATAGAAGACTGACATCTTTTTTTATTTTCCTAATTGAGGAAACTGTAACCCATTCTTGTGGTTTTCAGTTGGCTGTATCTCTAAAAGTGAACATGTTAGGTTAATATGTGTAAGCTCTTGAGGTATTCTGAATAACATTCCTAAAAATTCTCATCCTTTATGTCACATCCAGATGAGCTGAGATGGCTTTAGAGTCTAGCAAATATACAAGGATACAGTTAAATATTTTGGGCATTTAGGGTAAAGCTTCACAACACTGCCTGAAAAATATGCATAGGAGGCCACTATTACACAAAATTCAGTTCATACTTTCTCTTTATCCTTGAGTTAGACTGTAGACCGTTGCATTTTGATATAGCTATGATCACATTCTCAAGCAGTCTAACACGCATACTGAGCGGAGGCTGGCTTCACTTAGGCAGGGGAAGATCTGGCTCCTTTAAAATAAAATGCTGCTGAGGGGAAGCCTGTCAGTGCAGCCTGGAGGCTCTCACCATCCTCCTCAGGGATGCATGGAGCTCTGCACACAGCAAGAGAGGGCTCTGCTGAGTTTTTCAATAAGGACTTTTTTTTCCTTTGAAAATAAAGTTTCATCTTAGATTACTTCATCAATTTAATTCCCTCTAAGCAAGTCCAACCAGCTGTACCTTTAAAATACATCTGGAATAAACCATGTCATCTCCTTCCACCTTCACTGCTACTGCTCTGGTCCAGGCCATCACTGCCATCTCTCCCCCGGTTACCTGACTAACCTCCTAATGGACCCTCCTGCCTCCACTTGTCCTTTTCTGCTACCCAATACTGCACAACAGCTGAGTAATCTTTTAAGAAATGAAAACTGGACCATACCATTTATAAAAACTTCAACAGTTTCTCCTTGGATGTAGAATAAAACCCATCATCCTCAGAATGGCCTACGAAGCCTTACATAATTTGGTGCCCAGTTTTCAATCTGATGTCACCTTCTTTCACTCCCTCTCTCATTCCATTCCAGCCACACTGGCCTATCCTGCTGTTTCATGAAAATGCTAAACACTTTCCTATCCCAAGACCTTTGCATTTACCACACCTCTCTCTGTTCAGAATCTTAATCCCACATCGCTGTCTGGCTTGCTCCCTCGCTTCCTTCAGGGCTCTGTTCAAAGACCACTTTTTCAGAGAAGCTTTATGGTCACTTTATATAAAATAGCAGCTCCACTCTCCATCCATTCTCTGGGTTGTGAAAACCAGAATTGTCTTCAAACATTGGCAAATGTTCCCTGGGGGCAAAAATCACACCCAGATGAGAACCATGAGTTTAAGGGGCGGGGGACTAACACTGGGCAACTCTATCCTATGTGCCAGATGCCATATGTGGTCCTTTACATGACCTTTTCTAAGTCTTCCAGATAGGAGTAAATTGCAGATATGATTCCTATTTTTTAAATTATCTTATTATTATTTTTAAATTTCTTTATTGATTAAGGTATTACATATGTGTCCTTATTCCCCCATTACCCCCCTACCCCCCTATCCCTCACCCCCTGTTGTCTGTGTCCATTGGTTAGGCTTATATGCATGCATACAAGTCCTTTGGTTGATCTCTCCCTCTTACCCCAACCCTCTCCTACCTTCCCTCTGAGGGGTGATAGTCTGATCAATGCTTCTCTGGGTGGGTCTGGTTTTGTTCATCAGTTTATGTTGTTCATTATATTCCATAAATGAGTGAGATCATGTGATATTCATCTTTCTCTAACTAGCTTATTTCACTTAGCGTAATGCTCTCTAGTTTCATCCATGCCGTTGCAAATGATTTCTATTTTTAAAATGAAGAAACTATGGCTCAGATATATTAGGAAACTTGGCTAAGGTTGCTAAGTAGGCAAGGCAAGATGTGCTGCAACTTGAAACCAGGTCTGTTTTACTCCAGTCTATGCTCTTTTTAGTATATGAACCTCATAAGTGTTAGTGTCCAAAGCACAGATACTCTGACAGAGGTGAGGGAAGGGGATTAGAGTCCTCTAATTGTCTTTCTCCTCTGACAGCTATTTCTCAATGAAACACCCCAAACTGTAGAACGACATGAAAACCACCGGGATCCTATGCTGCCTGCCCTTCAAGGAACCAGCACTGCCTGCCTCCCTTTATATTTGGTTTCAAAACAGAGGCCATTTCACGAGGGGGATGCACAGCATGAGATACTGAAGGAACAACTAATCCCCACGCCTTAGTCAGAGCGATCTGTAAAATGTAATCATGCCCTATCATTTCTGTCAGCTCCCTCCTTGCTTCTGATATCGTGGCCTGTTGCAACAATGACAGGCTTATCCGTGGAGCACGTATGAAGGAGTGCTCCTGACACATAGACCTGGACAAAAGCTGCTCCTTTCCTGAGCCAATCTAGACCTACCCTCACCTCTAATCAGAAGCCTATCCCTGTGTGAAAGCTGCAGTAGCACTGCCAGAACGTTTAGCGCTGTAGAGACAACAGGCTCAAGGAAGGATGACACTGACCAGTCACAGTCTTCATTACCTATAATGTATGTTGACAGTTTCACTCTCTCAGTTTACAAAATATTTTAAAACCTGGCTCTTCATTTATTGAACCTTAAGTATTCTAATAAGAAGGTATTCATTTAGAAATTTTCAATTGCAGGAAAATACAGCTGTAACCAAACTCTGAAAGATGCAGATGTCAAAAAATGTTTAACAGTAAATCTGAATCACACATGTTTTAAAAATTTAACAAGGAGAAAGATGACACTATGAAAAGATGAACAATGAAGTGCATTTACATTACGCACCAGTGAAGAAATGAAGTCACCAATCTAGAAAAATCCTCAAGGGAAGATATTCTGAAGGAAAAATAGGCTTTTACAACTGGACACCATGTGAGTGAAGATTAGAAACCAAAGAAACCAAATGAAATTGTTTGTTCCCCTAAAGAGAATGTTCTTAATCATTTTAAAGCTGACGTTTCTTTTCTCATGATTAGCTGAGTTATTTCCATGAGTCAGAAATGAGCAAGTTCATCAATAGAAATTGGCCACAGAGAGTGATCTAGCTGAAAGCACGAGTTATCACAAAACAAAAGAACATGATTCCCTGAGTGTGCCAAAATTTAATCGCTGAATAACACACACAACAGAAACAGACTCGGCCAAATACGACTACAGTGAGAACACAATAGAGAATAATGAGAAACAACTGCTATCCTAATGGTGTTGCCTCAGATGTAATAAATGCAAATTCCTCAATACTTAACAGGAAGTAGCAGAAATGTCTACACATTCAGAAAATTAATGTCTCCTTTCCATTCTTATCTTTAAAAGTCTACCTAATTCAAAATAAACAAAGACAGAAATCACCTTGAAAATAATTGTGGGTTCAAAACCCTTGAAAGATAAAGGCCTCGGGAAACTCATCTGCGGAGAAGCCCTGGCTGCTCCCCAACTGGGTCTTTCAAAGTGGCCTGAACACTGGGGCAGCCTCTGGTGCTTCAAAGAATGCAGAATAGCAAAATCCCCTGGGATCACAAATGCAAAACCTGTAATTATGGTTATTTAACAAAATGGTTTCTGTTAAGATATTTGATGATGAAATTCCCTTCCTCAGATGTCAGTGCCCAAATGTTAATCAGCCTTTACTCATGAGTAAATGTATTCTAACTGTTATTTGATTAAATGTCAGTAGCCATTAGGCCCAGTTCTTAAAGTAAGAAGGCTTAATGAAGGCATGACACAGAGGGTGTGGAATGGATTACAAAGAAAGATGAAGAAAGGAGAATTGTTTCAGTGACTCGGTGATGCGAGGCAGTGCTTCACCTTAAATAAAGTAACCACAAAAACTTTAAAGAAGCAGAGGACAACTTTGGCAGCGAGAAGAAGGGAAGATCAGAGGTGGCAAAAAGAGTGAAGTCAAGAGAGGAAGAATCACAGCACAGAATTTCTGAGTTTGATGTATGTTGCCTTGTTGATCTTCTCAACAACTGTGTGTGGTAGAAAGAGCAGCTGTTATTATTATCTCCATTGCTTAGATGAAGAAACTGAAGTTCACTGACTCTTTGTGGTTTTTAAAAACTTATTTTAATTTATAGAAAATTTGTAAAACTAGTATAGAGAGTTCCTGTGTACTCTTCACCCAGCCTCAGCACCCCAAACACGCCTCATCCTTCTGATTTCAGAGGCCAAGCACAGTCAGGTGTGTTTAGTACAGGTGTGGCTTTACACCAGGGTAAGATGTATTGCTAGAAAGATTTAAGATTTCTACCCCCAAACCACTGTATCACTGACTCCTGTAACGAAACTCCTTACTCAAATATAAAAATTTCCATGTGGATACAGATAGGATAACCCAAGTAAATTTTACCCAAGTAGAACTACCCAAAGAGTTCATTCAGGGGTGGGGAATGTCTGGCTTGCGGGTCTTATAAGGCCCGAGAAATCACTTGGTCTGGCCCTGCCATGGCATCAGGGGTGAGTTAATTAAATGTTTGACCAAATACAGCAGGCTCATGTCTAAGTTGATAATTTTGTATGGACTGTGAATGATCTTATAAATATCCAACTGGCCCTTGGCAGAAAAAAAGTTTCTCAACCTTGAATAATTTACTAGACATTGATACTTCATGTTACAGCTCTACAAATCTATAAGACTGACAATAATCTAAAAAACTCTACCTGTAGAAGATAAGAAAGAGGCTTAGTTTTTACAGAACTCAAAATCATAAAACTTTGAGCTTATATGCAGATTTAATAAGATTTAGAAATGTATTCTAACATGATTAAGTTATTTAATAAGATATAAGTGGATAAATGTTACAGAATTATCTTACGTAGTACCTTCTGAAGATACGTAGTACATTTTCTGACTCCTTTTTTTAAAATTGGGGATAGCAGTCAATGTTAGATAGATATTCCAGTAACTTGATCTCTCATATATGCTATATTTTCTTTGACTAGTTCTGATTGTAGTCATTATGAGTGTATCTAAACTAAATTCCATTTGTACGTGTATCTATTGGAATTCATCCAAACTGTACATTTAATAAAGAGTAGTTTTTCAAAGATAGTTACCATTTCTTAAAGATAAGTGTTGGCCATTGAGCTAGGTATATCACATATGTAATCACAAATCTTTCCCAACAGTTCTAAGATACTGAGCCAATTAAGGAATCTGAGATTCAAAAGCATGAAGTAACTTGTCTAAGGTAACAAGGATACTGTGAATAAGAAGAGGGATAGAACTGTGATTTTAGTTGTGCCAGTCTAACCCCAAATGATGCTCTGGTCATAATATCATGCAGTCTAAAGAGAATATCAGAAAGAAGACAGGCATATTGAGCTTGGTAGAAGGTAAAAAAAAATGATCATGCTATAATGAAGACTTGGTACTCAATTGTGATGAGTGACATTCATGATTAAGAAAATGATGCTAAGGGAACATATACTTTGGCTAAATACTTTGAGAGTATGTACAATGTGTGTTTGTTGTTAGCCTGTAGCTTTTACATGAGAGCACATTAGTGTGACATAAACATGCTCTCACATGCTTGGGAAGGCCATCTTCTTCCAAAGAAGCCTGCCCTTGGGAGGATCAGGTGAGGGTGAAAGTGGGAACAGCAGAGTTTAGTTAGCCAGCCAGACCAGTCCAATAACCCAGTGGTCACTGGGGCAACAGGTTTCACAACCAGATTGCTCAAATATTGCTGGTGAATTAAAAAAGAAAACATAAGCAACATTGAAATGAATGATAAAAGCCCACATACCAGTAATAAAAATTTGACCTTGCCTAAATAATTAAGATTGTTCATTGCACAAAAATAATCCTCCTAGAATTCTTTTATACTGATGCTCTCTTGGTACATTCATGACATAATGAAATAAACTATGATTTTATCATACAACTTTGAGCATACTACTGTACCACACCAGGTATTCCCTAAGTATAGTCAAATGAAGCATGCCCTGATACTTTGTATAACCTCTTTGCATAGTGTTCTTTAGAGGAGGCAGAAAAACACACACCCCAGATGGTCCTTATTTTCTATAGCACAGTATTTTAATTTCTTAAGTAGCAGGATGGACATTTTGATTAACAAAACAAAACAAAAAAATCAAATCCTTTCTTCTATTTTCCTCTGGAATTTAAGAGACAGGAAACATACTAATAAAAGCTGAATGATTTCTTTAACCTCCTGATGTTTATACATTTTGATAAACAAAACTCTTTAAATTAATATGAGACTTAGGCTGAAACACATTAAGACATTAACACTTGTCCTTTGGCTATGATAGTCCTTTGAAAATCATAGGCTGCATGACAAAATTTTCCTTCAACATTTTAAAAAAACCTTAATTTATCAATTATCTGGGAAAGAATTAACAAGGGTGGGGGTGGGTGGGAATCAATGTCTTATGTTAAAGTTTTATCCCAGTCCCAGGTGGAGCCCTGGACCCGACAGTGAGAGTCCACACAGAAGCGTGTTAGAGGGCTAGGACAAGCCATCCCACAGCTTCCCTAACCCGTTAAATACGGTGAGTTCACATGACAGCTCAGAATGATCAACTCCACGATGCAGCACAAAGTCTGTTTCATAAATGAGTTCACTGTAGTGTCATAAACTAAAAACAGCCTGTATGCGAGCACCTAGATGTATACCAGCACCAGGCAAAACAGACTCCAATCCCTGCAAGTAGATTGGGACTATCAAATGTCCTCCACTTGTGACTGAAACAGTTTCTGTATCAGACTAGGTCTGCTCTAAGATACTAATTACTCTCTAGAAGCACAGAGTGCCCACCCTCAGTGAGTACACACTTTAACAGCTGAGAGCTCAATTTTGAAAATGATATCTATTTTTAATAAACACTGCCTTTGCAATGATTCAAAGTGTGTGTGTACACTTTTTTTGTGTCACCCTATATTTTATCAATCTAGGAGGCTCATTTACAGGTTTTACCAGTTAAAATATTTTGGCTACATACAATATGACCTCAAATTACAGCTGCTTAAGCAAAACAGAAGTTTATTTTTCCTCATATAAATTAAGTCTGGAGACAAGTTATTTAGGCTTGACATTATCACTTGCCGAAGTCACGAGGGCCTCAGTCTCCTCCAGCACCTGCTCTGATATTTCTAGGCTGTTGCTTCCTTGCCCCAACTGTTTTTAAAAGCTATTTATTTATTTTGTGTGCCCCCCAACTAACACACACTTTATTGAGATATGACATATAATATTGTGCGGCCTTTGCCTTTGTGTTCATGATTCAGAATGACTCCTAACGCTCCACATCTGCATAAAGCAATTAAATGTAAGAAACTAGATGGCTCTGGCCAGTTTGACTCCTGGCTAGACTGATGGGTTGGATTCGATTTCAATCAAGGTGCACACCTAGGTTGCAGGGTCGATCCCCAGCCGTTGGGGGCATGCGGCAGACAACCAATCGATGTATCTCTCTCACATCAATGTTTGTCTCTCCCTCGCCCTTTCACTCTTTCTAAAAATCAATGAAAAAAATACCCTTGGGTGTGGATTAACAAACAAACAAATAAAAAGAAAAAAACAAAAAGAAAGAAAGAAAATATATGTACCCTTCTATTTTAAGAAAAGTAATAGGAAGTCCAATTTAATACTTACGCATACATTTCACTGGCCACAACTCAGTCATATGATCAAACCTAGCTGCAAAATAAGAAGAGGAATGTGGCATTTTCTCTAGATGGCAATATTTCCAGTTAAATATCTGAGTTTTGTGACAAAGAAAGAAGGAGAGGATGGATACTGTGTGGTACCTGTTTCTATCAGTTGGTATATGGTTGAAGTAAAAAGTTGTTACATTTACGATATCTATCACATTGATTTCCAGACCTGATTTTTATCTGTCATTACCTGGAATGTACATAAGAGTGAGAATTCTCTGCCATCACACTCATCAGCATTTTAAAAAATGCAATTTATATCTTTTACATTCGCAGAGTTATTTCAGGGGATAAGAAGAGGACAACATTAAGTGAAATACTAATAAATAACCAATAATATTTTCCTAACTCCAAGAAGACTACGATACTTGCATTTAATTTACTCATGTATTAGCTTAGCATAACCACAACTCGAGGAAGGCGAGTGTTACGAAAAAGGCTTGACAAATGATTCACTCCAATGTGTGCTTAAATCTATGCTTTTGCATAAATCCCGGCTGGCAGGATGGGTACAGTGCCTTGGACTGTGTTTTAACCCTTTATTAGAATCCTAGATACATCCAATGAAAAGCTATCAATCCCAAACTTCAGAAAAGATGATCGAAGCAGACTGCGGGTGGTGAGGACTGAAGTGATGCCTAGAACATTTAGGCACTGCTTTATCTTGAAGAGAAAGATATAAACAAAAAACAAGTAAGGTGGCATTCCAGATGCATTTGAAGAAGAATGGGTAGGGTACATTACAGGGTTAATACAATTCCAACCAATCATGTATTCTAAATTACCAGTGCTGAACAGTAATAACTGTTTTCATCATGAGCTCTGAAATATTCTTATGCCATTCTGAGAGACATCCTATGCCATCAGAAAAAGACTGGAGTGACTGGGGAAGAGATTGCTGACCGGAAATCAGATGCATCATTAGAAATGTTTCAGTCATGGGAACTAAGAGCTAAGAGATTAGATAACCTATTCAAGTTCACACTGGAAAGTAGCCTTAGTCCATTTATGATTATTATACAGAAGAAATATCCCTGGAAGATGCTATCAGTTCCTAACTTCTGGGAAACAGACATTTCAAAACTCTAAGAGTGTGTGTGAGCCCCCTCACCTGTAGCAGGGATACAGCTATTCAATCAACTGCATCTACTTTCTCCCTGTCTCCCAAGCCTCACACCGAAGGGCACAGGACCTAGGAAATCAGGAGGCCTTGTGATACTGGTAAAGAAGGAGAGACGGAGGCATTCATAAGGACCCGCACTTTCATAACAGATGGAGAAAGAGAACTTCAGGCACTAATTTTCAGGGAAGTAAAAGGTCAGACGATCATGGCCACTGTGGCCTCAACTACCTCCTCCCCGTGCTGCTCCTCCCTGTAGTAAAGCAGGGCCAGCACCGGACACCTAAGTGCTACTGAACTTTGTAAAAAATACGAACCACTATGCAATCCCTGTGAATGCTAAGTAGGAAATCCATCTTTTAAAAATAAATGAGATATCCTCTAAAAGCTATTGTGGGTTTTCTTTAGAGAAATATATCTAAGGGACTGTAATAGGCAAAGGCATGTAAATGTTCTTTAAAAGCAAGAACCTGAAATGGATATTGGAGTCACACAGACACAGACAGGCAGTAGAAAAGGGAAACCTCATAAACAAATAATGGCAGTTATTTGTAAATCACCACCCCTAGTGCTTTTTCATTGTCCTCGTGTATAGAGTCACTGCTGGGTAGAACCAGAGAGTCTACAGTACACGTCTTGGTATCCTGGTTTTAAGAAAATAATAGTGAGGCTTCAAAAATGTAGATGCCATCGAGTGGACATGTTTTAAACCTCCTTCAAGAAAGTTAGTGTCTGTTTTCCAATGCAGTAGGCACCTCCAGTAGGTCGGCAGGCATTGTGAACATGCCTTTGCTCATTCCTTCAGAGAAGCACATCCTATACCATTAACTGGAGGAAAGAAAAAACCCGAGCACGTCTCTAATAAAAAGAAATCAGGTTTGGTAATAGTGTGACACTAAACGAGCACACTATGTGGAAAAACAAAATAAACATTCAACCTGGCAAATGAAAATGGACCTGGCGTTTCAACATATTTGGCAGACGGGTAGAATTAAATTCAAGTCAAGTATGCAGAGGGACAAATATAGTGCATAAATATTTGCTTAAGTGATATAGTGTTTAAAATAACATATTTGGAGAAATGTTTCACAGTTTTAGTGAGGATATTTTTTAAGAGAAAAGGCTTCACTAAAGAGTATTTTACTTTCTTGGTTGTTCTGTGAACTTTATTGGGATATTTTATATTTACTCTCTCATTAGCCATTCTCCTTTAAGTCTAAGATAACTATAGTATCTATGAAATCATTGTTGGAGTAGAATGTTTTGAAGTAGATAGTCTCACAATCAACTCCAGTACTGGATGGCTGGTCCACTGGCACAGGCAGCTAATGTGCTGTATCCCTCCTAGTGCTGCTCCCATCTCCACAGTCACCCTCCAAGCCACCTCGTGAGAGTGAGGCAGCGTGGCCCTGCCTTCCAGCCACACTGCCAGCTCCAGTCCTGGATGCCTGGTATGAGCTGGACCAACTAGAGGCCACTTCCTGAGACTTAAGGTTGTAATGCAGAGCATTGGGTCTGCATCTCTCCAGGGGATGAAGCTACATCAGAAGCACCTGCTGGTGACATGTTATCCATCAAGTAAGAAATGTCACTTAATAGTAAGCCTATGTAGAGAGAGACACATAGATTAGAAACAGTGAACAAAAAGTTGATTTCATTGGTGCCTGAGCTATAGTTCCCTTCTAGAGCTCTTTAAAAGATAAACATACTTACATGAGGAATTTTTAGATATGTAAAGTATTTTTCAAACAACATATCTAGCGGATTATAGTGAATTTATAAATTTAGCCTGTTTGTCATGCCTAGTCTCTAAATGCACCCATGATCTTTTTTTTTTTTCACGCACCCCCAACACCCTTAACCCCCCAAAATTGTCCGTCCACTCCATTCTATGCCTCTGATTCTATTCTATTCACCAGTTTATTCTGTTCATCAGATTTTTTATTCACTTGATTCTTAGATTCACTCGTTTATATATATTTGTTGTTCATAATTTTTACTTTCCTTTTTCTTCTTCCTCACTCTCAAAGGATACCTTTCAGCATTTCATATAATACTGGTTGGGTGGTGATGAATACTTTTAGCTTTTTCTTGTCTGTGAAGCTCTTTATCCGACCCTCAATTCTGAATGATAGCTTTGCTGGGTAAAGTAATTTTGGCTGTAGGTTCTTGCTATTCATCACTTTGAATATTTCTTGCCACTCCCTTCTGGCCTGCAAAGTTTCTGTTGAGAAATCAGCTAACAGTCGTATGGGTGCCCCCTTGTAGGTAACTAACTGCTTTTTTCTTGCAGCTTTTAAGATTCTCTCCTTGTCTTTTGCTCTTGACATTTTAATTATGATATGTCTTGGTGTGGTCCTCCTTCGGTTCCTTTTGCTTGGAGTTCTCTGTGCTTCCGGGACTTGGAAGTCTATTTCTTTCACCAGGTGAGGGAAGTTTTCTGTCATTATTTCTTCAAATAGGTTTTCAATATCTTGCTCTTTCTCTTCTTCTGGCACTCCTATAATTCTGATGTTGGTGCGCTTGAAGTTGTCCCAGAGACTCCTTACACTATCTTCATACTTTTTGATCCTTTTTCTTTTTTCTTCTTTTCTTTT
>PVJC01030776.1:0-20990 GCA_004026665.1 Murina feae
TTCCCACTCACGGGTCCTGGGTCCTGCGCTGTCCCGCCCTGCAGCCGCTCTGTGCACTCGGGAGGTCCCTCAGCCCGGCCTGTGCCCTCTCGCAGTCTGGGACCCCTCAGGGGATGTCCACCTGCTGGCGTGCCTGACCAGCCTGGGTGAGGGGCTTTAAGGCTGCCCACAGCTCCCATTGACCCAACGTCCCAGCAAGACTGGCTGGACGCAGGTTCCTGGAGTTTTTTCTCCTATAATTGATACTGTTCCTTGAAGGCCTGGGGTTATCTTCTATAATTGATACACTGTTCCTTTAAAGTGGCCTTCTAACTAACTGAAGCCTCCTCTGCTTCACCTCGCAGCGTCTATAATGAAACAATTGTTACTTTTACTGGTTAGGCCGGAGATGCTCTTTCCTTCAGCTCCGGAGGATTCTATGATTATTACATTGTTTCAAATGTTTCAAATCTGTGTTTTGCTAGAGGCAGTTTAATCGGAGCTGAGCTGAGCAGGCGTAGCTTCACTTTCGCTCCTGCCGCAATGGAAAGGGCTGTTTACTCAGGTCCGTGAGTGGCGGCCGCCATGTTGGCTGGGCTAATTTGCATACAGCCGCTCTGATTGGCTGGTGGGCGTGGCTTACCCATCTCGGAGAAATGGTTAATTTTAATATTTCGCTTTTATAGAGTAGATTATGTTTCTGTCAATAGATTAATAGCTCATCTTTAACCAGGGTTTGATCATCTCTTATCTTGGTATTAAGTTTTTATAATTAGGTTTATGCTTTTTTCAAAAATAAATCTTTATTGTTGAAAGTATTACATACTATCTGTCCATTTTTTCCCCTCATTGCCATCTCCCTCCCTCCTCCCACACAAGCCTTCACCACCCACCGTCTGTGTCCTTGGGTTATGCATATACACGAGTTCATTGATTGATCTCTTCCCCATCCCCTTCTCTTCTCCCCTGTTTTCCCTCTGAGGTTTGAGAGTCTATTTGATGCTTCTGTGTCTCTGGGTCTATTTTTGTTTATCAGTTTATGTTAGTCATTAGATTCCACATATGAATGAGATCATGTGATACTTATCTTTCTATGACTGGCTTATTTCACTTAGCAAAATGTTCTCTAGGTCCATCCATGATGTTGCAAATGGAAAAAGTTCTTTCTTTTTTATAGCTGTGCAGTATTCCATTGCATAGATATACTGTAGTTTTTTAATTCACTCATCTGCTGATGGGCACTTTAGCTGTTTCCAGATCTTAGCTATTGTAAATTGTGCTGCTGTGAACTTAGGGGTGCATATATTCTTTCTGATGGGTGTTTCTGAGTTCTTGGGATATAGTCCTAGAAGTGGGATAACTGGGTCAAATGGTAGTTTCGTGGGGTTTTTTTGTTTGTTTGTTTGTTTTTTGAGGAAACTCCAAACTCCCCTGTTTTCCACAGTCTGCACCAGTCTGCATTCCCAACAGCAATGCATGTGAGTTTCCTTTTCTTCACATCCATATCAACATTTATTGTTTGTTGATTTGTTAATAATAGCCATTCTTATAGGTGTGAGGTGGTACCTCATTGTCTTTTTGATTTGCATCTCTCAGATGATCAGTGACTTTGAGCACTTTTTCATATGCCTTTTAGTCTTTTGTATGTCCATTTTATAGAAGTGTCTATTGAGGTCATTTGCCCTTTTTTTTAATTGGATGTTTATCTTCTTTTTGTTAAGTTGTATGAGTTCCCTGTAGATTTTGGAGGTTAACCCCCTTATTGGATGTATCATTGGTAAATATGTTCTCCCATGGAGTTGGCATTCTTGTTATTTTATTGATGGTTTTCTTTTATGCTTTTTTTTAAAAAAAAAATAATCCTCATCTGAGAATATTTTTAACTGATTTTTTAAAGAGAATGAAAGGGATAGGGAGAGACAGAGAGAGAGGACCATCATTGTGAGTGAGGCATATTGATTGGTTGCCTCCTGCAAGCATCCTGGCCTGGGCTTGAGCCTGCAACTGAGGTATGTGCCCCTGACCATAATCAAATCCATGACCCTTCAGTCTGAGCTTATGCTCTAACCACCGAGCACTAGCTAGAGCAGGTTTATGCTTTTTTACTCCATGAACTTCACCTTTATTTCTAAATAATTAAGCTTCTGCTTTTTTTATTAGTCCATCTAATATTAAAATTATTGGTACCTAATTGCCTCAGATCATGAATATCTGACCCCTACAACTTCAGCTGTTCAGACACTGAGACTTAAATATGTCCCCTTTATTCTCAAAGGTAGCCCCTAACCTCCAGTGGAAATCAATCCAAAGTTATGTAACTTGCGGCCTGGGGCTTGGAACTTTGCACTCTGCAATACGGCTGATAGAACTGGAACTACTTCATACCTATTTGCCTTGGCATTATTTGCTGATGATTCTCTGTGTTTCCGCATTTCCTCTCCTGAAGCATGATGTAAATCAAAGTGCCTACCTACCTCTGAGAGTGGCTATGATGATTAAATGAGTTAATAGTTCTAAGTGTTTGAACTATGTCTAGTAGTACCCTGTAAGTACTTGCAAAATGAAGTACTATCTACTTGTTCATTGTTTAACAATGTATTCCATTTTAGATTTTTTAATACTAATATTTATATTCAACCCAACACACACATCTACTACCTCTCAGTGGACCTATTTCCTCATGTAGAACTCACCTTGAGTTTCATAACTATAAATCCTTTAAAATTTTTCCTGCAATGCTTCATCATTGGCTTTGTCTGCCTGCTTTTAAATTGCTAGTGGCTTGCATGAGTTACACACTAAAGATTTTTCATGCATAAAATATCTTCTATATAGCTGTTCAAGGACAAAATAGATAATATATGGTAAACACATACCAGAGTGCTGAGCACTCAGTGACGCTCAATAATTCTTACCTCGACACGCCATCTGCAATGCCAGTTTGAATAAGTCTCAGCTAGTCCTTCTGCAGACCAAGACTTGCTTATGACATTTATGTAATAGTGATTTAGAGCCAATAAACTTTGGGCCAGTAGATCTGTTTGTATCTACAATTCTGACAGCAAATATGTGGGTTTTTCACACCAAGCAATTCTCTAATTCTCTGCATACACCACCTAGGTGTCCTACAAGTCAATTCAGTGCTGATGCTATGTGCCCAGAGCCAGAGACACACCATGCAGATTAAGGGCTCAGCCCAAGAAGACCTTCAGGTGCCAATTATAAGCCCCAGGTTCCTCATTTTTATGACCCATTGGCTATTAATCAGGGGTTCCCATATCCCCTCCTGGGCTTTAATAAACTTGCTAGAATGCCTCAGAGAACTCGGAGAAAATCGTTTCCTTACTACAAGTTTATTAGAAAGAATATTATAAAGGCTATAAATGAACAACCAGATAAAGGTCTTGAAGAGTCCTGGGATAAGAGCTTCCGTCCAGCGCAGTATGCCAACCTCCCAGAATGGAGACACTCTCATAACCTGGCAGTTCTTCAATCCCATGGTTTATGACATTTATGGAAGTTCCATTATGAGACACATTGATTATTAACTCAGTTGCCAGCCTCTCTCCCTTCCCTGGAGGTCAGGTGGTGGGGCTGAAAGTTCCAACCTTCTAATCACATGGTTAGTTCCTCTGGGAACCAGTTCCCATCCCAGAGCTATCTAGGGGTCCATTAAGAGTTTATTAGCATAAACCAAGTTAAGATTTAAAAAGGCTTATTATAGCCCTAGCTAGTTTAGCTCAGTGGATAGAGCATCAGTCTGTGGATTGAAGGGTCTCAGGATTGATTCCGGTAAAGCACTTATGCCCGGGTTGTGGGCTCAATTCCTAGTAGTAGGCAGCTGATCAATGATTCTCTCTCATCACTGATGTTTCTATCTCCCTCTCCCCTCCACTCTGAAATCAATAAAATTTAAATATATAAGTATATAAGTATATAAGTATGTAAGTATATAAGTATATAAGTATATGAGTATATAAGTGTATATATATATATATATATATATATATATATTCATGCACCAGGCCTATAGTATAGATATATATATATATATAGATATAGATATAGATATAGATATAGATATAGATATAGATATAGATATATAGATATGTTCATGCACCAGGCCTGAGGGCCGGTGCATGAACATTCATGCACTGGAGTGGGGGTCCCTCAGCCTTGCCTGCCCCACCTCTCAGTCTAGTAGCCCTCAGGGGCAAGAAGTGACCTGACGATCAGGGAGAGGTGATGCCCTCATCACACCTCTGCTGCTGCCACTGCCAGCAGTGCAAGCCTCAGTCGGCCCTGTTTACCTGAGCCTCGGGCGGCCCTGGGTGACTGGGCAGCAGCCATCCAAGGCTTGCCTGCACCCCAGGACGGCCCTGATCTCCAGAGGCTGGCTTGCTACATGCCTGCCACCCCAGTGGGAGCCACCATCTTGTGTCTGTGGGCATTGTCATCTTTGAGGGCAGGGCAGTCAATTAATATATTCCTTCCTTATTGGCTGTGGTTGCTGCCATCTTTGTGATGGCATGAGAGTCAATTAGCATATTCCTTCTTTATTAGTTAGGGTACTAGAGTTCTGATGTATGAATTCGTGCACAGGTGGTTTGCAGGGATCAGGCCAAAATTCACAGTCCAACGCCACCTGTAGCTCCTACCTGCCACTCCCACTCATTGCTCATCCCGGCCCCACTGAGCCTGATGTGAGCTCGCACCCAATCAGTTCCGATCAGGAGAGGCTTGCACTGCCACAGCAGTGCTTGTCAGCCATGAGCCTTGTATCTGGTGCCCTCCCAAGGGGAATGGCCTGTGGGATTGGGCTGAAACTGGCTCTCCAACATTCCCAAAGGATTCCAGATTATGAGAGGACACAGGCCAGGCTGAGGGACCCCATTGGTGCACAATTGGGCCAGGGAAGGACCGTGGAAGGGCTCCAGGGCATGTCCAGCCCATCTTGCTCAGTCCGGATCAGCCGGACCCCAGCAGCAAGCTAACCACCAGTCAGAGCATCTGCCCCCTGGTGGCCAGTGCACCTCAGAGTGACTGGTTGACCAGTTGACTGCCCCCTGGTGGTCAGTGCACGTCACAGCGGTTGAGCAACCTTAGCATGTCATTAGCATACTATGATTTGAATGGTTGTTTGGTTGTTCTGCTTTTTGGTCTATTTGCATATTACCCTTTTATTATATAGGAAATATATACTAGAGACCCGATACATGAAAATTCATGCAAGAGTAAGCCTTCCTTCTCCCAGCTGCTGGCATTGGCTTCCCTCCAGCACCAGGGACCCAAGCTTCCCTCCTCTAGCTGCCAGCAGGCAGCTGGGACCCAGGCAGCTTTGCTCTGGCCCCCAATGTCACAACAGTAACTTAAATGGCTATTTCATCTCTTAAATGTGATAAACATACTATTTTTGGTTTTAACTATTTTAGGGATTAGTCATCCTCCAGTTAGCTGTGTAAATTTGACCACCAGTCATACTGACCATAAAAATAAAATGGACTAGGAGTCAAAAATACAAGGTAACTGAAAAATTGCATAATTGAAAAGATGAACACTGTAAATTCAAAAAATAGCTGTGGTAATAGTAAGTAGTAACATTTTACTTAAACAATCAAGTATAGAGTTGTCCTACAGAAAAAAAGAAATAAATCTTTATAGTTTTGCTAGAAATGAAAAATGCATTTGAAGGAGGCTGTATTGATTTTTAAATGGAAACCTCTGTGGACAAAACACTCAATAAAGTATAGTTCTCACCTCCCACTGAAATATGCTTTTTTTTTGGCTGTAAATCCTGTTTAAGTAGTAAGGTAAATTTTCCATGATCTCTGTATGTATAATATATGTACAAGGAAATATTATATGCAATAAAAAATAAGATATTAATACCTATCTGAATTCATATCAGATATCATAACTTGGTTTGAGATATGTTAGAAAATGCAATAATTTTTGAGAAAGATTTACACAATGTTTTTATTTTTTCACATTCTGATTGTGTATTATGTATTGCCTGCCTCTTACAATAGGGTCCAGGAGAGAATTCACTGATTTGATGTTAATTTAATAGTGTGGGGAGTAAAAAGCAAAACAAAACTTTTTCTCCCACTGGACTAAAAATCAAACTGACAGATAGATTAACAAGTGAAAATCAAATTTTATATGTGCACAAGGAAAACTCATATAAAAATGAAAATTCCAAAGACAGTGAGGCCAAATTGAGTATGTATGTCATTTTTTTCCAGTTTTTTTTAATTTCAAGAAAAATTATTTTAAATATTATAATATTACATGCAATAAACTTTAATATCTCAAGAAAAATTATTTTAAATATGATAAAATTACATGCAATAAACACCAATTATTCAAAAAAATGATCTTACCTATAATAATATTACATGCAATAAACATTAATATTTCAAGAATAAAAGAATTTTAAGTATAAAATTACCAAAATTGTACTAATATAATATGATATCACAAAAATTATAGGAAATATTAAAATTCTTCAAATAACAGGATTACTTCTATTACATTCTAGAATTTTTCCCCCTCTGACTCTATTTTTGTTGATCAGTTTATGTTGTTTATTATATTCCACAAATGAATAACATCATATGACATTTATCTTTCTCCAATTGGTTTTTTTGATTTGCATGATGCTTTTACAATCTATTTTGTCAGATATGAGTAGTGCTACTCCAGGTTTGTTTGTTTTTCTTTTCTATTTGCATGGAAAAAATTTTTTTGCATCCCTTCACTTTCATCCTGTGTGTGTCTCTTATTTTGATGTGGGTCTCTTGTAGACAGCATATAGTTGGGTCATGTTTTTGTATCCATTCAGCTACCCTACACCTTTTGATTGGAACATTTAATCCATTTACATTTAAGGTTATTATTGAGAGGTACTTATTTATAGCCATTTTAATTCTGCATGGCTAGGTTTCTCTGTCTATTTCTTCTCAGCAATCTTTACAGCAATCCCTTTAGCATTTCTTGTCATGCTATCTCCTTTAGACTTTTTTTGTCTGGGAAGCTCTTTATTTGAATGATAGCCTTGCTGAATATAGTAATCTTGGTCTCAGATCCTTGCTTTCCATTATCTTGAGTATTTCATGCCATTCCCTTCTGGCTTTTAGGTGTCAGCCTTATGAGAACTCCTTTGTAGGTAACATTTTGCTTTTCTCTTGCTGCCTTTAAGGTTCTCTATTTGTCTTTACTTTTTGGCATTTTAATTATGATGTGGATGGGTGTGTCTGTTTAATTTCTTTTTGTTTGGGGTTCTCTGTGCCTCCTGAACTTGTGTTTTGTTTTGTTTTGTTTTTTTTTTGTTTGTTTGTTTTTACCAGTTAGGGAAGTTTTCTACCATTATTTTTTCAAACATCTTCTCTGTTCCTCCCTGTCTGCCTCTTCTGGCACACCTACTATGATAATATTGCTACATTTCACATTTTCCCTAAGAAGTCCTCCTTTTTTTAATTTTTTTTCTTCTTTGTTTTCTAATTGAGTGATATCTTTAACTCTGTTTTCTAATTCACTGATTCAATCTTCATCTTTCTTTTATCTGCTGTATATTCCTTCCAATGTGTTCTTATTTGTGTTATGTCACTTTATCTCAGATTGTTCTTTTTCCATAGATACTATATCTTTTTTAATACTTTTGAGCATTTTTAACATCATTACTCTAAACTCTGTTTCAGATAAATTTTTATCTCTGCTTCATTTATATTTTCTTTTGGAGAATTCCCTAATTCTTTTATTTGGGGGTTGTTTCTTTGTCTCCTCATTTTGGTTGTCTGTTTGGGTTTGTGACTATGTATTAGGTAGATCCTTTATACCTCTCTAGTGCAGGACAGCATTAAAGGCTGTTTCTGACTAATTGGATCAGGCAAACATTCAAAGCCTCCCCAAACCATCTCTGCCTACAAACTAATAGGATTCCAGCTTGAATTGTCCCCAGGCAATTGTCCTCAGGTATAGTGAGATTTTTTTTTTCCACAGGGTGGGGCAGTTGCTTCTGCCTGGAGGCTAATTTTTACTTTTAATCTCATAAGTGGCCTTAGGACAAGGTGTTTTCCAATAGGGTGTGTTGACTGTCTTCCCCCTGAGGCAAGGCAGACTTCTATGTGAGAAAGATGTCCTCTGCTGTGTGAAGGAGGGACGCAGCCCAGGAAACTTGGAGTGCCTGCCTTCTGAGCTCTATTCCCAGTCCTGGGTTTTGCTCTCATAGCTCCAATCCACCTCACTCTCTCTCTCTGCCAGATCACAAGGTGAGTAGCTCCACAGGGAATTTTTGTGCATTGGCCTTTTTTTAAAAAATATTTTATTAATTTTTATATTTTATTGATTTTTTACAGACAGGAAGGGAGAGGGATAGAGAGTTAGAAACATCAATGAGAGAAACATCGATCAGCTGCCTCCTGCACACCTCCCACTGGGGATGTGCCTGCAACCAAGGTACATGCCCTCGACCAGAATCGAACCTGGGACCTTTCAGTCTGAAAGCTGACACTCTATCCACTGAGCCAAACCTGACACTCTTTCCACTGAGCCAAATCAGTTAGGGCTGCACATTGGCCCTTTAAGAGGGCGCCCAAACTTAGTTGCCACTCCCTGGCGGACAGCACCCCACTGGTTTTCACAACTAGATGTTATGTGGGTACTCTCCTCAATTTGGTGCTCTTTGCTGGGGAGCCAGCTTTGGGATTAGATCCCAGAGTTCTCAGTGGCACCCCCCACAGCTGAGATATCTCTCTGAGGCTTCAGTTGCCATTTATGGATGCTCAGTCAGGCCTTTCATGCCCCTGCCCCTCCTACCAGTCTCTATGCAGTCTCCACCTTCAGTTCTTG
Organism: Murina feae; assembly: GCA_004026665.1. Classification (NCBI taxonomy): domain Eukaryota; kingdom Metazoa; phylum Chordata; class Mammalia; order Chiroptera; family Vespertilionidae; genus Murina; species Murina feae. Next base: position 8,830 of record PVJC01030776.1, read on the forward strand.
GGTATCAGGGTTCTCTCCTGTGAGTTTTCTGTTGATTATTCAGGAAGCTTTTCTGTATTTCACTTATAATTCCAGCTTGTTCCCGGGAGCATGTCTGTGCAGCAGCCTCCTACTCTGCTGCCATTTTAATCTCCACGTGTGTCATTTTGAAGGAAAAAGGAAAGGAGGGCTTGGAGTCGTAAATTTTAAAAGTGGAAATGGGCGATTTATGGGTAGTTGAGGAAGAGCACAACACACATGGCAGAACATACAATGTTTGCGAGGAAACTCAGGAACACTGGGACACAAAGGTTGTTCTAGCTAATTGGTCCCTGTGTGGATCCTTCCTATCTAACACTGAAGTGGTTATGATAAGGTTGCCTTCCTGAAGCAGATTTCTCCATCTTAGGAAAGGGGCAGGGTAAAAAGTTCTTTCTGATTTTTTTGTTGTTGTTGTTAATAACCAGTTTAAAATCAATATTCCAAGAGGCAGTTATACTTTGGTCCTCTTCAATAACTATAAGTCAAAAATATATCTTACTGATAGTTAAGAAAATTGTAACATAATATACAAGAAACAAAATTTTAGTGGAGGGAAAGAGTCTTAGACTGAAAATTTCTTTTTAAAAATTAATATAAAAGTATTTAAGAATTAACTGTGTGAATTAGTAGTATAAAATTTTGTGCTTGGATCTGAAATAATGATTAACATCTATATTAAATAAGTGGAAGTAAGAAATTATCATTTATGAATATAACATTATATAAAATTATCCATATAAAAACTTTTAAACCAATATGTAAAAATTGATAATTTTTCTCTCCTAATGCATTAATTTATCTTTAGGGGCCATTTAATAATTTATACCAAGTGTGTTTATTTAATACTTGATCAATTTATCATGTGCTTGGAATTTCTTATGTTTTGTTTATGATATGCTTCTTTCCATGCAATATATTTTTTTAATTTTTGTTTTTATTTTTTTTTAATGTTTATTGATTTTTTACAGAGAAGAAGGGAGAGGGACAGAGAGACAGAAACATTGATGAGAGAGAAACATTGATCAGTTGCCTCCTGCACATGTCCCACTGGGGATGTGCCCACCACCAAGGTACATGCCCTTGACCCAGGACCATTCAGTCCACAGGCTGACGCTCTATCCACTGAGCCAAACCGGTTAGGGCTAGGCAATATTATTTATATAAAGAAATAGTTATTCTGCTTGCAAATAACTTAAATGGGAGATGCAAAATTATAAATGGAGATTATGGTGTATATTGTCCCATGTAATCTAATCCTTAAATCAATAAAAATGAAAATAAAATACATGTAGTTTTTTTTTTAATATTCTATTATGTATTTTAATGGTTAGAAAGTAGTAGTGGGCTATGCTATAAGCATTAATAAGGAGCACAGTTTTTAGCAATAAGAAGTTTATTATTAATAAAATAGGTGTCATGTATTATAGATGTTAACTATACCATATTTCCTGAAGTAATATGTCTTTATTTTTATCTTAGTATATCAAAGTGTCAGCAAAGCTTATTTCTATCTAATAGAGTCTATGGGATTACAAATTCTTAAATACAAGTGATCTTATTCAATGTAGTATTTCTTATTCAATACTTTAAATTGATTTGTAATATGCCATTAAAGTTGTAGTGTGGTTCATGCAGCAGTAAACCTGAAATAACTAAAAGTATAAAACTTACTCCTTCACATAGCAAGATAGCAAGTAATTAGTTAACACTTTCCATAATATAGAAATTTTAGCCAGAAAGCTAGATGCTGAATTAAAAAAAAAAAAAAAAAAAGATAATGTCTACAAGATTAAACAAGGGAGTTTAACTGAGGGTATACTACCCTGTCACCATCAAAAGGTTCAATTCTCCACTTAAATTAAAAACCAAGGCTCTATTATTTGTTATCACTGCTTAATGCATTTGTGTATCCAAGTCCAAATTGGTACTGATAAACTAAGTGACAAGGAATTGGGATTTTATTCAGAAAGCTGATGAGCAAGAAGATGACCAACTAGTGTCCTAAAGAACCATCTTAAGAAATTACAGCCCTGACCAGTTTGGCTCAGTGGATATAGTGTCAGCCTGCGGAATGAAGGATCCCAGGTTCAATTCCAGTCAAGGGCATGTACCTTGGTTTCGGGTATATCCCCACTAGGGAGTGTGCAGGAGGCAGCTGATCAATGTTTCTCTCTCATCGATGTTTCTAACTCTCTATCCCTTTCTCTTCCTCTCTGTAAAAAATCAATAAAATATAGATTAAAAAAAAAAAGAAATTACAGAATTCAGGCTTCATTTATATCAAGAGAAGGGGAAAATGGAAGGGCAAGAGGTGATTGATGACAGAAGACATTTGAGCACCAGCAGATTTCAAGTACGATTGTGAAACTGATTTGTTCTTAGTCTGGTGACTCTGATGGGAGTCTGATCAAGGAGTACCTGCAAATCTTTGGTAAATAATCACTAATCCCGTATAGCCTCAGGAGAGGCATTTTCTGATAAAAGGCTATTTTTGTAAAACTCAAGACACAAAAAGAATTTCTCTAACCATTAGCATGTCTATAAGCAAGACCAAGCAAAAGCTATGAACCTAAAGGCGCTGGAAACAAAGCAGTCTTGCACAGAATGGGAGCTGAGTATTTTACTTTTACATAATCCCATGTCTTACCAATTTTAATGTTTATATCAATTATGTGTATAACTTGACAAATGAGTAACCTGCTTCAGTAAATCGGGGGTGGGGCTGAGATTGAGATTCTGCATTTTTAACTCACATTCAGTTGTTGTCAATAACAATTAATATTTTCCATTCCTGAGGTCAGATCCTTCTGTATATTCTACACAGCCCCTGACAATATGGAGGCCTCTTTGTTTCTGGACCCAGTTTCAATGTGTGTGTATTGGCGGGGGCGGAGAGGGGGATAGAGTTCCCCACAACCACAATTAGTTCTCAAAACATATGCTGAGTATCCTATAATTTAACTCAACTCAGACACTATTTACTAAATGAGTATATCTTCAATAAACCACATTTTGCTTTACTTTCATTTTCGTTGACCTTAAAATCTTTTCTGCATCGAGGAAAAGAACTGAGATCCCAGGTGGTAACTCCAATTCATAACAGCACTAGCAAAGGAGAAAGGCCTCAGAGGGGTGGATTCTGGCCAACAGCCCTGTGGCAGTGCTCATCCCTGGAAGTGCTGGCAGGGGGCAGGGCGCTAGGCGGGTGCTAAGTGGGCAGCAAGTGGGTAAGTGTCAAATATTCCCACTTGGTGGCATTCTTTAAATTGTACATGGCTGTTTCACAGCTGTACCTGCTCAGGGCCAGGCTCCTGGAGTGGAGTGGGGGCCAGGCCAGGGCAGAGCCAGGTGGGCTAGAAGGGCGGGTTTAGCCGTGCCCTCAGAGAGGTTCACCGTGCTTCCACTGTGGAGATGGTGCTGCTGCTGTCTCGGGGAAGAGTTTGACCCTGGGGGGCCACTCAGGCCTACCTCCACCCAGGTCTGCAGTTGTAGGGAGGAGAGTTGTGCCCGGCCCCAGCAAAGGGGACCTGGCAGCAGACTGTGGGCCCTGGGTGCCTGGGTCGCTGATGGGGGGTCTCCAGCTTGCTATTGTTGTGGGCGCCCCTGGAGGAGGGTGGCAGGGGAAGAGATCAGGAGTCGGAGGTGCGGGCTGCAGCTACCCTCAAGGTTAGGTCTTCTCCCCATCTGGTCAGCCTCCCCATCCCCCCGGGGGCTAGGGTAGGGTTTCCATGCAGGGGGATTGGAAGAGCTCCCCATGGCCACTTCCTCTTCCTTTTTTTCAGTCTGGGCTCCTGTCAGGCACTCTCCTCAGAACTGGAGAACTTGCCTGCAGCTACCCGCCCCCTGCTGCACGCACAGCCTCATGCTGGTCTGTCAATATGCAAATTGGTAGTTACTGGGACACTGTTACAGACAATTAGCATATTACCTCTTTATATGTATAGATCATTGGCACAGCATTTGCAATAAAGTATAATCTTGACTTAGTTGATCACTTAACCAGCATTTAACAACATTAGGCTTTGTGTCTCAAAATAACACATATATACTTGATTTTCTTTTTCAGCCTAAAAGAATACCATTTTATTTACAAAGTCTTACATTTGACTTTTAAGAAGATGAGGTTTCTTCAACTTTCTTTTTTTTCATTTTTTTATTACATAAAGTATTACAAAGATTAGTAAATATATCTCTTTTTTTCCCTGCCCTTTCCCCAGCCTCCCTTACCCCCCAGTGTTCTGTGTCCATTGGTTATGCTTAAATGCATGCATAAAAGTCCTTTGGTTGATCTATTACCCCCCACACACAACCCTCCCTGTCCTTGTTGCTGTAATTTGACAGTCGATTTGATGCTGCTCTGCTTCTGTATCTATTTTTGTTCACCAGTTTATAATGGTTATTATTATCCATAGAGGAGTGAGGACATGTGGTATTTTTCTGTCATTGACTGGCTTATTTCACTTAGCACTATGCTCTCCAGTTCCATCCATGCTGCTGCAAATGATAAGAATTCCTTCCTTTGTATAGCAGCATAGTATTCCACTGTGTAGAAAAATGAACACTCGTGCACTGCTGGTGGGAATGCAGACTGGTGCAGCCACTGTGGAGAACAGTATGGAGTTTCCTCAAAAAATTAAAAATGGAACTCCCTTTTGATCCAGTGATCCCACTTCTGGGAATATATCCCAAGAAACCAGAAACACCAATCAGAAAGGACATATGCATCCCTATGTTCATAGCAGCACAATTTACCATAGGTAAGATTTGGACACAGTGTAAGTTCCCATCAGCAGATGAATGGATTAGAAAACTGGTACACAACACATATATACTTGATTTTAAACTAGATTTTTCAGAGCTCCAAATGTTAGGAGTTAAAACTTTGGTTCCAACAATGCCTTTTAAAGTCAATTATAAGGGATGCCCACAGATCTTAGGTTTTCTTCTATCTGACCTTTCTTCACCAAGTCACAACTGATTCTGTTTCTCAAGTTTTAAAAAATGGATCCCAAGAAAGAGGCAAACTTCCATTAACAAATCCTAAGAAATAATTCCACCACACTTGCCATACTTATTTGACTCAGCATCTAAAAACTATACCTTTTTGGTCATCCACCATTACTAAGACTTTTATTTCTCTTGATTCTTTTATACCTCCAATTTTATTCAAAATTCCATATCATCCCACACTGTGTCCTCTGCGCCTTATGATATGTCCTCAAGCAAAATTGTGTTCTAATCCAGTACTTGTCAGTGGAACACTGCTTTCTCTGGAGTCCTTTAAAGTGCAGGCTATGATACTCCAATGCTCCAATATGACACATGCTTTTGATAAACATTTAAAAACTATTGTCTCTTTCATATTTCTAAAAAAATCGGCTTCCTTTGAATGTTTCTCATCAATCCAAATACTCTCCTGCCTTCTGTTATTGAGGAAACCTCTCAAACCCTCAATCCCCACTGATTCACTGAAGAGTTTATAATATAGCTCCTCACCACCACTACTATCTTCTTTATTGACAGAATTGCCTGGTTTAAGCAATAGAAAAATCTGCTATTAGTTATTTCAGTAATTTAAAAAATCAATGGACACCCAGATTGTTACTGTATTTTCATTCTGATATCCACAGGCTATCTTCTGCCTACTCTATTGATTGAGACTAGAAAAATGTGTTACAGGTGGAAGAATTGAATTAGCAAATGAACCAAAAGAGAAATTGCAAGTTGTGTTTAACTGAATTTTGGTTGGAAACTAGGGTGTAATATAAAAATGAAAATACGCACTGTGAAAATTGGTATAAAATAAAATATGTATGATTATTAATATTTTCTTCAAATAATGCAGATCAGTCTAATTAAATTCTGTGTTGAAGGATTTAGTGGAAAAATATTTTTCTGCTACTTTTAAAAGAAATACAGGAGGAAATAAAAATAGCAATGTAAGGTTTTCAAGACTATGTTCTACATGATTCCTAAACTTATATTCCCAATGAAATCAAAACAGTAATTGTAATGTTTTCTATAACTACTTTTCCACTTCTAAGTATTTAACTTTGATTTGTTTTTTATTGTTTGAGGTCTATCTTAATTTTTTTATAATGACTTATGAACAGACTGAAGAATGGACTTGAAATAACAGAATAACATGGGGAGGATAAAAAGTGAAAAGTGACATAAACCGAAGTTTAGATTTTTTAAATGCAAAAACCAGATATTTAGTTTTTTAATTATTTATTTATTTTTGCTATTTAACAAATTATTATTATTATTGTTAAAACAAATGTGTTTTCATAAAGGGGTTATCAAAGAACTACAAAGATTAACTCATCAGATTTTGAAATATCTATAATGATTTTAAATAGAGATATTGCACAAATAAGGGAGTATTAAAATTTAACAAGATATGAAATAATGTAAAGAAACTAGGAGGAAAAAGAAGAATTTGTAGAATATTTTATTTATGGATGAGGTAACAAGGACCATCAAAGGCTATTGGAAATGTTAAGGCAAAAGACATGATTGAGAAAACTAAACTCTACTAATCCTACATAACAAAAGCCCAGCAATCATAATGGCAGAAAGACCAGAAAGGCCGCTCGACCAGTCACTATGAGGTACACTGACCACCTCTCAGTCCCTTTCTCCAGCCTGCAGGCTCCCATCGCCCAATGGCAAACAGGGACCCAGGGGTGGATAGCAGGGTAGGTGAGTGATGCCAGGCCAAGGTCCCCACCCTGCTGGTTGCCCCCCACACAGAGGGTGACCAACAGCAGGGTTGGGACTGGCAGGCAGGCAGAAAGGCTGGCCTCTTGGTTCCTCCCCTGGCTGTACGGCTCCACCAGTCACTGTGAGGTGCACTGACTACCTCTTGGTCTTTTCCCTCAGCCCGCAGGCTCTCATCATCCAATGGTGAACAGAGAATCAGGGTGGGTGGCAGCACCAGCGGGGTGTGGGCAGCACCAGGCCAAGGCTCCTGCCCCACTGGTTGCCCATACACAAAAGGTGACCCACAGTGGGGGCGAGGCCATGAGCAGGTGGGACTGGCTGACCTCTTAGTCACTCCCCCCAACCTTCTGGCTCCCATTGTCCAATGGCAAACTGGGAACCCAGGTGGGTGGCAGTGGGGGGCGAAGCTGTTTGCCAGCAGTCAGGGAAGATGGCCATGATCACAGGCTAAGCCTTAGGGACTGTAACTGCACACAATTTTGTACACCAGGCCTCTAGTAAACATAGAAAGCAAGACCAAAGTAGAAATATAATTTGATTAAAATACTCTGACTTATGACAAAGAAATTACAACACTTAAAATATAAATAAGATGAAATAATTTGTAAAATCTGGAAAATATAATAGTCTGCAAAAGAGTGAATTGAATTTATTCATACAATAAAATGGCCTATTACCTTCAAATCTAATCAAATAGGAATATCATGAGGTCTTGAATTATTTTGGAAAGTGTAAGTAAATTAAGAGCAAGCCAAATAATATAAATTTGTTTTTTCCTTGCATATTGTTATTTCATGTATCTTTAATGTATAAGAAAACAATGATTATAAAATTAAGCAATAAATGACACTATCATTTTCTAAATTTAATTTGAATAGCAGCAGAATCAGTAAATTTGGAATAAGTGGGAAAAAAGCATAGCTGTTTAATATTCTTCAAATTGCTTGTGTTAAACTATTTAGTATTTAATGTGCATATTAACAAGTTATTGTTATATGGCTCTTTATTTAACATGCACCCAGGCTGTTACTTCATAGAGTAAATATTTTATTATTTTGCTACATCCTTTTTTCCACAAAGGTACTGATTCATACTACTAAGAATACCATAAGCCCATGTTTGTATTAATAATTGTACTTGTTAAACACACTCTCAGGATCATTGTTTATGCAGAGATATAATTGGTTTATGTTTACATGCTGATAAATACTGCAAATTATTTATATTTTGAAACTATTCTCTTTTTTTTTTTTTTGCTATGTCTCTTTTGTTCTACACATTTTCTCCTCTGTGTGGTTTGATATTATGATTAATATTGGTCTCATAAAATGATTTCAAAGGTGTTTCTTCCACTTCTATTTATTGGGGGAAGAAATTTAGAAGGATTAGTGTAGATTCTTTAAATGTTTGTGGAATTAGTGAAGCATCTGGGACTAGAATTTTTTTGATTACTAATTTAGACTTTTTATTTTTATTTTATTTTATTGTTTAAAGTATTACAAATAGTAATACATGTCTCCTTTTTTCCCCATTGACCTCCCCTTAGTCTCCCTTAGCCCTGCAGCACATGCCCTCACCCCCACCACCACAGTGTCTTGCATCCATTGGTTGTGCTTATATGGATGCATACAAATCCTTTGGTTAATCTCTTACCTCCCCCATCCAAACCTCCCCCAGCTTTCCTGCTGTAGTTTGATAGTCTGTTCAGTGCTTCTCTTCCCTTGTATCTATTTTTGTTCAGCAGTTTATAAGGTTTTTTTTATTATCCATAAATTAGTGAGATTATGTGGTATTCTTCTTTCACTGATGGGCTTATTTCACTTAGCATAATGCTTTTCAGTTCCATCCATGCCATTGCAAGTGGTGAGAATTCCTTCTTTTTATAGCAGTGTAGTATTCCATTATATAGATGTACCACAGTATCTAATCCACTCAAAAATAACAACCATAGAAACTTAAATGGTTAATACAAATGTAGGTAGATAATTGAGGTTATCTTCAGTAAACATACAAAAATGATACTTAAAGTAATTGCATAAAATTAGCATTTTTAAATAGATATGTGTTAGTGAAATGGCTTTAAAGGAAATTTTAGTGTACTCAATTTTTGGTAGGTATGTATTTATTGCCATTTTATTGTTTACCTTTTTAATCTTTTTTTCTTTCTCAGAAAGACCCTTTAACATTCCATAAAGAACTAGAATTGCAGTACTTTTATTCAAGTAACCCTTAGCTTACTTAATAATGGCCCCAAAGCTCAAGATTAATGATTATGTAATCAAAAAACTTCCAACAAACAAAAGCCCTTCCCAGAGGAGTTTTACCAAACATTCATAGAAGAATTAAAACCTATATTTCTCAGACTATTCCAACAAATTCAAGAGGAAGACACACTTCCAAGCTTTTTCTATGAAGCCAGCATTACCTCATCCCAAAACCAGATTAAAAAAAAAAAAACTTCTAAGAAAGAGAATTACAGGCCATTATCCCTGATGAACATAGATGCTAAAATCCTCAACAAAATTCTAGCAAATTGGATCCAGCATTACATTAGAAAGATCATACACCATGACCAAGTGGGATTTATTCCAGGAATGCAAGGATAGTACAGTATCTTAAAATCAATTAACGTGATACACAACATAAATTGAGAGATAAAAATCATATAATCATAACAATTGATGCAGAAAAGCATTTGACAAAATCCAATATCTTTTCTTGATAAATACTGTCAGCAAAGTAGGAATAGAGGAATCATGCCTCAACATAATAAAAGTTTATATGACAAACCTACAGCCAACATCATACTCAACTGGCAAAAACTAAACCATTTTCCCTAAGAACAGGATCAAGATAAGGATGCCCACTTTCACCACTCCTATTCAACACAGAATTGCAAGTGCTAGTCATAACGATCAGACAACAAGAAGAAATAAAAGGCATCCAAATTGGAAAAGAAGAAGCAAAACTGTCATTATTCACAGATGACATGATATTGTACATAGAAAACCCTAAAAATTACATCATAAAACTACTAGACTTAATAAATGAATTTTGCCATGTAGCAGGATACAAAATTAACACCCAGAAATCTATGGTTATTTTACACCCCAATTAAAGGCCCGATGCATGGATTTATGTAGAAATGGGGTCCCTTGGCCTGGTCTGCACCTCTCACAATCCCGGACCCTCTCAGAGGATGTCAGAGAGCCAGTTTCAGACCAAGGCAATCAGGTTCCCTCCTCTATTGATTGGAGCTTCTGACCCCTGGTGGTCACTGCATGTCAAGATTGGTTGGTCACTTAGGCTTCCATATATACATAGACTAGGGGCCCAGTGCACAAAAATTTGTGCACTCGGGGGGTGGGGGTCCCTCAGCCTGGCCTGTGCCTTCTTGCAGTCTGGGACACCTTGGGGGAGATGTCCACCTGCTGGCATGCATGACCAGCCTGGGTGAGGGATTGAGGGCCATTTTCAGGCTGCCCACAGCCCCTTCAGGGTTCGTGCACTGGGAGGTGGGAGGGCTGGTGAGTGAAGGCCTGGACATTTCCCACCGGAGGGCCCACGAACGCACACACTTGGTGGGCCCCCGCCACTGAGGGGACACACCTGGCGCAGAGCTGGGTGGCGAGCTAGGGGCGGACGCTGGTGCAGGATCCCTGGGTGGGGCCCTGTTGCTGAGCAAACACACCCGGGGTAGAGCCGAGCAGCGGACTGGCTTCAGATTCTCTGCACTGTGCAGCAGATGCTCCCACCCGCCCTGTGGAGGCCCCTGGGGGGCGGATGAAGGTAGTGAACCCTGGATGGGTGTTCCTGCACACACCCGTGGAGGCCCCCGGGGCAGAGCCAGGCAGCAGACCCAGGATGGCTGCTCCTGCAAGCCTCGTGGAGGACCCGCTCTCCCACTCGCCTGGTGGAGGCCCCGAGGAGGCCCCAGGCCGGACCCCCCCACTGAGCTGACACACCTGGCATAGCTATGTCAGCCAAGGAGGCTCCCAGTGCAGAGCTGCCCTGCTAGCCTCCATCTTGGCTGGGTTAATTTGCATACAGCCGCTCTGATTGGCTGGTGGGTGTGGCCATGAGCAAAGGCTCAGCCAGCCTAGGCAGGCAGTTGCAACAGAAGCCTCTGGTTTGCTCTAGCTCCGTAGCTGCTGGCCTCCATCTTGGCTGGGTTAATTTGCATATAGCCACTGTGGTTGGCTGGGAGGCGTGGCTTGGCTGGTGGGCTTGGCTTAGGTGTCTTGGGTAATGGTCAATTTGCATATTACTCTTTTATTATATTAGATAATGAACTCACAGAAAGAGGAACTAAAATAAATCTCATTTACCATTGGACCAAAAAAATTAAGATACCTAGGAATAAACTTAAATAAGGAGGTAAAAGACCTGTACTCAGAAAACTACAGGATGTTGAAAAAAGAGATAAAGGAAGACATAAACAAATGAAAGATTATACCATTGTCATGGATTGGTAGAATCAACATCATTAAAATGTCCATACTACCCAAAGCAATGTTTAGATTTAATGCAATCCCCATTAGAATACCAAGGGCAAATTTGACAGACCTAGAACAAACTCTCCAAAAATTTATATGACATTTAAAAAGACCCCAAATAGCTGCAGCAATCTTGAGAAAGAAAAACAAAGTTGGAGAGATCACAATACCAGATATCAAGCTATATTACAAAGCCACTGTTCTCAAAACTATCTGGAACTGGCACAAGAACAGACATATAGACCAATGGAACAGAAAAGAGAACCCAGAAATCAACTCGAGCCATTATGTTCAATTAATATTTGACAAAGGAGGCAAGAGCAAACAATGGAGTCCAGACAGTCTCTTCAATAAATAGTGTTGAGGATTAGAGAGAAAATGGCGGCGGTATAAGGAGAAGAGTCCGGTGCCTGCCCGGGAGTGGAGGGAGTGAGCAGCTAAGGCGAGTGCTTTCCAGCCCAAGCCGCAGAGGAGGTGGAGCAGGGAAACACCTGCGACCGGGTGAGCCAGAATCCTGCTGGGAGAGGTGAACTCGGGGCTTAGGGAGGGTCAGTGAACCAGACCCCAGCCTCCGAGGCTCCAGAAAGCCCAGGCGCAGGTGCTCGGTCGCGTCTCTGGGGACGGGCGCAGTGGAGGAAGCATCCAGGGAACTGCTGGTCGGCGGGGGACTCTGGATACGGGTTCACAACCAGGATAGGACGGGGGAGTGTGGGCAGAGGAGAGGCTGCCCCCCTCGGACTGGATTCCATGGCGGGGCTTGCAGTCAGAGAGGAATTGAGTGTTCCAACGGAGAGGTGTGCACCCGCGCCATCCCGCCTGCCTCCATAGCCAACGACTCAGCACTCACACAGGGGCGTGCCCGCCGCGGCTGGCGCCTCACAGCCCTGAGCCCCGGAGAAGAGACAGGGCACGCGCGTG
>PVJC01030777.1:0-20978 GCA_004026665.1 Murina feae
TGTAGTTATGCAATTACCTCCCTACCTCAAGTTTTTTTGTTATTTACATAGATTAAAAAGCAATGACAAAAATGCTAGTTAATAAGACTCCATCTGCTACCAAAAGAGGAAAAAACTCTCAAATTAAGATCCAATTTAAAGTTAGCCTTAAAAAATAAAAATTGGTAAACATTAATGTTTCTTTATGCGAACCTATTGGAACAGCTAATTTGTACACATAGTAAAAGTTAGAATGAATACCTAACATCAGTTTGTTAAAGAATGATCTTAAAACCTGGTGCTTTAAAGCAATAACTTGCTCGTAAATGTATGCTATGTTTAGTCTCTTACCTCACACTGAAGTCAGGTACTTGAAGAAATAAACCTGTGGAAGTGCTGAGCAGGAAGGAGCTTGTCAGTTCCAGGCACTACAATGCTGGAGTTTCACTAAAGACCAAAGAGGTAGGGAGGTAGAGGCCTTAGCATTTGAGCTCTCAGATCACATAGAGTATGTTCAAATGCATTCTGGCACAAGTGAATGGTATTAGAGGATTTTTAAGCAGGAGAGTAGCATGATATTAATTATGATAAAACACATGAGTGCAGGGGTAATTAAGAATGTTAATAGAGACCCCAGCCAGGAAATCACTGTGATATCCACGTGAGAGAAATTGGTGATTTTATGTTGTATTGAGAGAAAAGGGAGGAGTGAAGATGGCAATCAAGATTCCCACAGAAGTAGAGGGTAGGCCTGATCTTAAGTGTCCTTGCCAAAATAAATTATGACAAAAAATGATATGTGAAATATTTAAAAATTACTGACATGAGACCTAGCCGGTTTAGCTCAGTAGATAGAGCATTAGCTCTCAGACTTAAAAGTCCTGGATTTGATTCTGGTCAAGGGCAGGCTCAATCCCTGGCCCTGGTCAGAGCACCAATAGATGTGTCTCTTTCACATTCATGTTTCTCTCTCTGTCCCTCCGCATCCTTTCTATTCTCTCTAAAAAAAAGTATAATGGAGAAATATCCTCGCATGGCCAGTGTGGCTCAGTGATTGAGCTTTGATCTATGAATCAGAAGGTTGTGGTTCAATTCCTGTTTAGGGCACATGCCTGGGTTGCAGGTTCTGTCCCCAGGAGGGGATGTTAGGAGGCAGACAATGATTCTCGCTTATCATTGACTAGAGGCCCGGTGAACAAAATACGTGCACTGGAGGGGGGTGGGCGGTGGATCCCTCAGCCCAGCCTGTGCCCTCTCATAGTCCAGGAGCCCTCACTCCTTATCACCCACCTGCAAGCTGCTCCTTACTACTTGACTCACTGCTCCTTAGTGCTGCCTTGGAGGCAGGAGAGCTCCTGCCACCACCACTGCACTTGCCAACCAACCATGAGTCCAGCTTCTTGCTGAGTGCACTGACCACCAGAGGGAAGCACCTGCATTGAGCATCTGCCCCCTGGAGGTCAGTGTGCATCACAGCAACTGGTCGTGCTGGTTATTCTGCCATATCAATCGCGTAGGCTTTTATTATATAGGATGTTTCTATCTCCCTCTCCCTTTCCCTTCCTCTCTGAAATCAATATTTTTTTAATTACTGAAATAAATGACATAAGAATAATAACAGATTACCTTGATAGATTTGGTTTTAAGATACATTTAATTGTAGATCCCTGGACATGTCAGAATAGGACACAATGAGTAGAAAGGAAGTTGAAAGCCACACTTTCCGTTTGTGTGTAGTGTCAGATAACAGATAACAGAAAGAGAGGTAGTACACTGTAGTATAGTTGCTAGAACATGGCAATATGAAACAGACATCAGCCAAAAATCACAACTGATTCATTTTCTAACCAAATAAAGACATATTGCATATAGTCTGAAATTTGAGTGGGTTTGTCATCAACATTAAAGGAGGTAATGTATGAAGGCACAAAGTAGCACCTCGTCCCCAACTGTGACTCAATTAGAGTGAATGGGTAAGCTTGTCCTTGAAATATAAAAACAGGTAACTTTTTAAAGGATTATGAAGTTAAAAAAAGAGAATGAGAAAGAGATTATTAGAGAACTTAACTATACTTTTGAAAAAGTGTGGAGTGACCAAGAAAGAAGCAAAGCATTTATAGAGAACTAGAGGCCCAGTGCACGAAAATTTGTGCACTTGTGGGGGCGGGGGGAGGGTCTCTCATCCCAGCCTGCACACTCTCACAATCTAGGACCCCTCGGGTATGGTCCAGTCTCATCGCAGCATGGCTCTGGTTTCCCGGGCCTGCAGGCCAGGGGTAGGTACCAAGAGGCCAGTATGATGGCAGCATGGCTCTGGTTCCCCAGAGCCTGTGGGTGGGAGAAGGGACCCAGAGGCCAGTTTGATGACAGCATGGCTCTGGTTCCCCAGAGCCTGTGGGTGGGAGAAGGGACCCAGAGGTCAGTATGATGGCAGCATGGCTCCATTCCCACGGCTCCCTCCCGCCACTGTGCTGCGGGCGGCCAGGACCCAGCACTGACTCCCATCGCGCCTGTTGGGACCCTAGCCTGGTGTTCAGTTATCTGCCCAGACATTTAGGTCATGACGGACCCTGGCTCTTTATATATGAGGATGATATTTTGTCATCTGTGACTCTATGTAATCTGAAATGTTGTGTGAACTACAGAACATACTGAACAGGGCATGCCTCCCCCTCTGGCTGTTGAGAAGTCCCAATCATGCTGAAGTGTCTCCAGTTATAACTGTTCTACAGACTTTGTTCAAACACCAACAGAATACTAATTATTTCAAGTGGGTTCCTCAGCTGACAGAGACTTTTTTCAGAAAGACAGGCTCGACAGGAACAATTGAAAGTTAGCTAATGAAGAACAATGAAACCAGCTTGGTAGAATGCTAATTAAGTGCCCCCATTTTTTTTTAATGGAAAAAGTACAACATTTACATGTAAAGCAACTCTGCCTATGTCAATATTTTGTATTTGCTATATTTATATTTGTTATCCAAATTATTGGAATAAATATAGTCCAGTCTTTTTAAGATTAAAATGTATGCTGGATTATTACCCAAGTTATTGCTTTTATCTCACGTGCGATTTTCTAAGATTGATAAGTTCTCTGACTTTTTTCTTATAAAAGAAGGCAAAAGACTAAAACAATAATCACGGGACTTTCCCACACTACCTACACACAACTCTCTCTTCCAATTTCGTTTAATTTGAAGACCAGTTACCCTTTAGATCAAGCATGTCAGACTCAAAGGCTAACAGGGGCCAAATAAACAAGATTTAAGTTTATGTGGGCCACAAAAAAACAAAAGCCACAATTTTCATAGATACGTAGGTTTACTTTGAAAAGTATAGTATTGAAAAAAAGAATAAGAGCAATGATAAAATTAATGCTTTCTTCCTGACATTTGACATCTCTTTCTGCTACTACCTTCCATACTTTGGGGGAAATCTTGTTCGCAGTGATTACTTTCAAAACTAACCCAAGGTGAATGTCAGTAATTCTGGATCTGACAGGAGACTCATTTCCTTTCATAATTGTAAATAACTGCTCACACTGTTATATTGGCTGGGCCGCAAAAATATTCATGTGGGCCATGAGTTTGATGTGCTTGCCTTAGAATTTGATTAATAAAGGATGGAGTCTTTTCTGATGCCATAAATTATCTGTTGTATTTCAAGGGTGAAAATTTAGAAGCTAGGTTAAACAATGACAGTTTTAGAACAATGGAAAGTACACTGTGTTTTAATACATTGACATTGCTCTTCAGTTTATTTTAATTAGAAAAATCAGTAAATTAGGAAAAAGTAATGCAGGTTACTTATTTTAAATATTATTTTATGCCCAAACTCTATGTTAGTAGATATAGAGACATGTTGTCATGGTAAATTTTATACACTCTGAGTAAAAAGTAGGATTTACTGAAATATTCCCAATCAAACATTTTACCATTGGAAAGTTTTATTTAGCAAATGAATAAAAATATGTTTTCATAATTCATTTTAATTTATTTGTCTTGGCCTGATGTCAATTCATAGAAGCCTGGCATTTGATGATGCCAATCAGTAGTTTATGTGTTAGCCTTTAAAACACAACTACAACAATTATGAAAACCCAACAACCACAGAGGAACGATTAATGCAGCTGTCAGAATCTTCATTAACAGTACCTTCCTATTTTGGCAAACATTTTAATAGCCCACCTGAAGAAAAATAAAGCAAGTAGACTGCGCTTGTCATTTGCGACCAAATTAATAAGTAAAAATCTATATATGAAATTTCATGATAAATGTTGAAAGGCAGATATGGCACCTGTTTTTTTAAAAAATTAATTTTGTATGTAGTAAACATGTTAAGGTGTTGTTAGATGTGTTATTTCACATCCTCATTTTAATGCAAGTTCATATCACTGGCAAAATACTCGGAGTCAGTTACATTCCACTGATAGATCTAGCTATATTTCAAGTAACATATGTCAATACAAACATAAACGGTGATGTCACTGAATATATTAAAAAGCTTACATGTTGAAAATACTTTATATAGGTAGACTGTGTTTCTCTACCAACACATAAAAGATGGCATTTAAATTTCCCTCAGAGGAAAACATAACCATACATTTTTTATATAAAACTGCTCTTTTTACTGAAAATGGTTCAGAATGGCACGACAGTCAAATGCTAACGAGCATATCAGGTTTAGACTGAATGCTCTGCGCCAACCACGTCTGTGAAAAAGGAAAACGTTATTTTTAAAAGTTGCTTGCAGTTTAAATGACTTGCTTTGAGACGGTGGCAGGGCCATTCATGGAAAGAAAATTAATCTTTGCTGGAAAAAAATCCCACATCTTGATTGGCCTCTTCAGTGATGAAATGTAAGGCACCTCTGTTATTATCCCCATGGGAGATATTGACATAAGTAAGAATTAAACTGCTCCGTAAAATATGCGGGAGAGATTTTGTGCTTGGCAGGTGATGCTTTAAAAATGGAATAGGTATCCTGGGAGAAAGCATGGGAAGAAGGCTGAGGTGAGGCTGTGACCGGCAGGGGGCGCGCTTCCGCAGGGCGAAGGCTCCTGTGGGTGGATACTGAGGCTCCTTCCATCACCCGTGACCACTGAGACTTTAAAAATGACTCACAGCTTTTATGTGGAAGTCATTTCTTACCTATGTTGTAATTACCTTCTGTCAAACTTCAATAAGGTGTTTTACATACAGCAAAACTTTTCAGTGGTGATTCAAGCAATGAAGATAGTAAGAAAGCAGACCAGAGGGTCTATCAATATTCAGGGACAGTATGAATGGAGGCCAAGCATCAATACTCAGGGAAGTGACTGACAGCTTATTAACTGTTCAGGAAACAGGAAGAAGTACTTTCCTTCCCAGGATCAATGAACCCTTTCACCCA
Organism: Murina feae; assembly: GCA_004026665.1. Classification (NCBI taxonomy): domain Eukaryota; kingdom Metazoa; phylum Chordata; class Mammalia; order Chiroptera; family Vespertilionidae; genus Murina; species Murina feae. Next base: position 5,370 of record PVJC01030777.1, read on the forward strand.
AATATGTAGAAAGCATGAGGAATGAGAAACCCATAAGCAATAGTCTACCGATATCTGAGACAGCTTCTAGAGGCACTAGCAATTTTTAATAATTAATGATGATTTAATATTACACCATTGAAGAACCATCTTTAAAATTTTTCTAATGGCAAAATATGGAGAAATGACTAGAATAGCTTTGAGAGTAGAGGACTTGCCAAAATTTTTCATGCAAATGAATATATTTATGTGATGAGTTGAATACTATATCTATAATAAAATTACAGCTATACGTATGGTTCTTAATAACTTAAAATAAGAATATACATAAAAAGTGCTCGAGTTTAAGAGACATTTGGAAGAAATACGATCATATATTTTCACAAACCTCGATGAGGCATGACCTTAATGATTCTCAGGCAGTTTCAATTTAAGCTTTCAGAAAATTAATCACTTTAAACCATTTTATGTGCTGAAATAACATAGCTTTTTATTACATAATTATTGGGCATGGCGGGGTAAATTTGTTTTTGCACATTCATGGCTCTCGATGCATAGTAGCTTGCAGCTCTGTAGAGCAGCTCTAACTAGAAAGCATGGTACACTCCTTTATCTTGTAAGTAAGGTTGTCTTTATAAAAGTCTTAGGTAATGTAAGAGCTTTGGCAACAACTGGAAGAATTTTCAGTGATCAAGTTTATGCATCTATTTATATCAAGGATAATTTGAAATATAAGAATTCAAATTTAGTGATTTTAAAGTATTCTACAAATAGGAGAACTAATTGATATAATATAAATAAGAAGACAGCATTAATTATAGCTGACAAATTATTTTAGTAAGTATAGAGAATATGTATCTAATAATTCTCCAAGTTGAATGAATGAGTATTGGTTACGAAAAATACTTTTATCTATCAATATTAATTTTAATAGCATAATAATTGCAATGGATGTTTTTACTACAGTATTTTCAAGTTACATATAGATTTCACAGAAAACACAAAATAATTGGATGAAATATTTGGAAGTTGACCCATTTCCCCCCCAAAAAAAAATGTATTTTAAAAACTCTTCTATCACTTTAATGTTTAAGTAATTGTAGCTAACTGATATGCAAAAGACAAGGAGTGAAATAGCAGAATGCAACTTTAAGGATATATATTAATGAGAATCAAAGTAAAAATAGAAACCAATTTCCAACACAAAAATATCTAAAAAGAGAAAAATCCTTCAGAATTCCTTCAGCTTTATTCTGTGTGTGGTCTAAATAGCATAGTGAGTGTTGGTCAGCTTAAGAAGTAGTGATTCTTTGTATTGATTAATCAGTCTCACTAGGAAGTAGTATATCATTTTAAAACAGAAAGATGATATGGATAATAATTCTAAATCAAATTTTCTTAAATTCATAAGGTATCTAAAATCAAAGGTTTAGGGAAAGTTCCTAAAATAAATTCGGGTTTGTGCCAACTCTATAATCTATTTTCCTGTCTTTTTATTTATTTTTTGCATGTAGGTGATTTTTCCAACTGTTTTATTTATAAATTGTTCATAATCTATATTCATTAATAAATTTTATAGTAAACTAGAGGCCAGGTATATGAAATTCATGTACAGGTGGGGTCCCTAGGCCTAGCCAGCAATCAGCAACCAATTGGGGTCTTCCAGCTGCAGGCTGGGACCTTCCTTCCCTGGCTGCTGGCTGCCAGCTGGGGCTTTCCTTCATCCTGTGCTGCCACCCTGGTGGTCAACATACGTTATAGTAAGTGATGGAACTCCTAGTCTCCCAGGCAAACTCCCATGGGGACAATTTGCATATTAGTTTTTTATATATAGACTAGGGGCCCAGTGCACAAAAATTTGTGCACTCGGGAGGTCCCTCAGCCCGGTCTGTGCCTTGTCAGAGTCTGGAACCCCTATGGGGATGTCCACCCGCTGGCGTGCCTGGTCAGCCTGGGTGAGGGGCTGATGGCTGTTTGCAGGCTGGCCAAGCCCCCCAGTGTGGACCCTCACCCCATTGGGGTGTAGCCAGCCTGGGTGACGGGACAAGGGCCATTTTCAGGCTACCGACATCCCTTTCAGGTTTTGGGTCCCTACTGCCCTACTGGGGTGCCTGGGCAGCCTGGGTGAGGAGCTGAGGGGCGTTTTCAGGATGGCCACAATCCCTTCAGGTTTTGGGTCTCTACTAGTGTACCTGGCCAGCCTGGGTGAGGGGCTGATGGCTGTTTGCAGGCTAGCCAAGCCCCCCAGTAGGGACCCTCATCCCATTGGGGTGTGGCCAGCTTAGGTGATGGGCTGAGGTCTGTTTTCAGGCTTTCAGTCTTCCCATAGCTCCCATTGACCCAATGTCCTGGCAACGCAGGCTGGAAGCAGGTTTCTGGGGTTTATTTTTCTTCTATAATTGATACTGTTCCTTTAAGCCGAGGCCTAGGCAGGTAATGAAACCTCCTGTTGGCTTCAGCTTCCCGGCTTCTATAATTGAAAGAATGTTGCCTTAGTAAACTCTAGGCAGACAGTTTCCTCCATCGCTGGTGCAACGGAAGCCTGCTGTTTACTCTAGCTCCATGACTGCCGGCCTCCATCTTGGCTGGGTTAATTTGCATACAGCCACTCTGATTAGGCATCCCATAGAAACAGTCAATTTCAATATTACTCTTTTATCAGATTAGATTACTCAAAAATCCACCATTAACTATAGTAACTGAAATTAGGATAAAATTCAGTGGTTTCGTAATGTTGTGATAAATAGCTATAAATATTTTTTGTGGTGAAATAATCTATACATATAAAAGGGTAAGTGACCAACCGTCTGTCTATCCATTTGTCTGACCGACCAAATGACTGGTACATATGGTGCACACTGGCATTTAAAAATAAACATTGACTCTTGCATGTGCAATATAAAGCTCTCACAGACGCCAATCACACATGTGTGTTTCAATCTGTCATTGCTGATGGTGAATTTGGTTGTTTTTGTTGACATTCTAAAGCTGCAAGAAAGCGGCGTCATGAACAGAATATGTCCAAAGACCAACTATTGGCACAACATACCTCTGAAGCTGAAAGAAAGCAACATCATCAACAGTATACTTTGTCTGTACTTGGACCACAGTGGGAAAGATAGTTTGGGTAAGAACTCATATTAAAATATTTCTTCTAATTAATATCCTTCCAATGTGCACAAATTCATGCACTGGGCCACTAGTATAGTATAATGTTGCTTACAAATTTTGCATTCAGGGCTTATGGTTTAACATGTTTTCTCTGTTTGTTAAAATGGCTGAAAGTTATTCACTCATATCTACTTATCACTAGTAAACCATATTAACCCAAAAGAGGGTAACTATGGTGATTGAAGAAATGTTCTCAAGTAAGCAAAGTCATAGAGAGAGGTAATGCGAGCAAAAGCAGGACAAAGCACTGAGGTTAGAAGAGAAGTGAATTTCTGTGCAGCAGAGTGTATAGGAAAAGAAAGAGGTGGAAATGAGAGGAGATCAAGGGCAGGAATTTAAAATGTACTGACAAGCAAACATTAGTGGTTAATGGGCAATAAAATTTTAAGACAAAGGTTCTACCAATCATAAAGGTATTGATTTTTTTATATTCTTATTACAGGCCAAAAGACACCAAAATTATATCACCAGCACTTAGATCATTTAAATATTCACACTTGGCTTAAAGGAAATAAAAAATTAATGGTAAACAACATTCTACCTGTTTCTTAAGTAATTCTTTGGTCAAAAATTATGTGATTGGGAATGTATTTAGTTATTTCTGGCTATATTATTTCTATCATTGACTTTGATGAATAAATTCATTTTTCTACAAGTCTATTTCTTTATTTCTATGATGTTATTAAATTTGCCTCATATGTTAAATCAGTGGTTCTCAACCTTCCTAAGGCCATGACCCTTTAATACAGTTCCTCATGTTGTGGTGGTCCCCAACCATAAAATTATTTTCATTGTGGAGAAACCAAGATGGTGGCATAGATAAACACTGGGAATTGCTGCCTCCCACAACCATTTCAAAACCACAATGAAAAGAAAAAATGGACACCACCTAGAAACACAGGAAGGCTGGCTGAATGGAAATTCTACAACTAGAAAGAGAAAAGCATACTGAGATGCAGAGGAGGTGTGGAAGTAAAGTGCAGAGGTACGGAGATGCACGAGAAAAGGATTTGAGGAAAGGGCTGGCAACTGAGGACATGGTTCTTTTTTAATCTGGAGGGAGTCACAAGCTCCCAACAGCTCTGAACTCCAGTTCTGGGTGAGTTTCTGTGAATCCAGACTCATACAGGGAGGAACTGGACTATCTGGCACCAGGAGGAACTCCAGAGCAGCGGTGCTTGTACCAATTACCGCAGGACACTGAAACCCAGTGCCTCTTAGGACTAGGCTGAGGATCAGCCATAGCTGTTTGGTCTGCCCTGTTAATTCTCCAAGACCCCACCCCACTCAAGCTGCTCCCAGATATTTTTGCATATAAAAGGCTGGGTAGCCTTAGGCAGAAGCTAAATTAGCACCTCCTTAGAGATCCAAGAGCCAGTGGTCAGAGTGGGACCATCCAGATTACAATTCCTCAGATCCAAAAGTGACACACGCAGGGGGCAGACTCAGTGAGCACCAAAGCCCCACTGAAGCAAGTCTTGCCCCATAAGGGTGTCTCTGGCACAGAAGTTCTCCCACTGTAGACACAGCTGATTCTCATAGTCAAGTGGCCTGGAGATCAATTCCTTCCAGGGATACCAACAACAATCAAGGCTTAGCTACAATAAGACTATGCACAAAGCCTATAAAGGGGTGCAGCAAGAGTGTCAACCCCAGGTAACTGTGGAGGCTGAGCCACTGGGCCCTATAGGACACCTAGCACAGAAAGCCACTCTATCAATGCAGGGAAGCAGCCAAAATGCAGAGACAAAGAAACAGATCACAAATGACAGAAATGAAGGAAAGCAAACTACTAGATATAGAGTAGTTAAAACCACAGTTATAAGGTTTCCCAAGAATTTTCTAGAGACTGCTGATAAATTTAGTGAGACCCTCAAGGATATGAAAAAGGACTAGCTAGAAATTAAGCATACACTGACTGAAATAAAGAATAATATACAGAGATCCAACAGCAGACTACGGTATTGCAAGAATCAAGTTAAAGATTTGAAATATGAAGAAGCAAAAAACACCCAACTGGAAAAGCAAAAAGAAAAAAGAATCCAAAAATATGAAGATAGTGTAAGGAGTCTCTGGGACAACTTCAAGCATACCAACATCAGAATTATAGGGGTGCCAGAAGAAGAGAGAGAGCAAGATATTGAAAACCTATTTGAAGAAATAATGACAGAAAACTTCCTCTTCCTGGTGAAAGAAATAGACTTACAAGTCCAGGAAATGCAGAGAACCCCAAACAAAGGAATGCAAGGAGGACCATACCAAGACACATAATAATTAAAATGCCAAGGGCAAAAGACAAAGAAAGAATTTTAAAAGCAGCAGGAGAAAAGCAGGTAGTTACCTACAAGGGAGTACCCATATGACTGTCAGCTGATTTCTCAACAGAAACTTTGCAGGCCAGAAGGGAGTGGCAAGAAATATTCAAAGTGATGAATACTAATAACCTACAGCAAAGATTACTCTACCCAACAATGCTATCATTCAGAATTGAAGGACAGATAAAGAGCTTCACAGACAAGAAAAAGCTAAAGGTCATCACCACCAAACCAGTATTATATGAAATGCTGAAAGGTATCCTTTGAGAAGAGGAAGAAGAAGAAAAAGTAAAGATAAAAATTATGAACAACAAATACATATCTATGAACAAGTGAATCTAAAAATCAAGTGAATAAAAAATCTGATGAACAGAATAAACTGGTGAATAGAATAGAATCAGGGGCATAGAAAGGGAGTGGACTGACAATTCTCAGGGGGAAAACGGTGTTGGGGGTGTGGGAAGAGACTCGACAAAAATGGCACACCTATGGATGAGTATAGTGGCGGGGGGGGGGGGGGGAAGGGCAGAGGGTGGGGTGGGAACTGGGAGGAGTGGAGCTATGGAGGGAAAAAAGAGGAACAACTGTAGTAATCTGAACAATAAAGATTTTTGAAAATACCAATAAAAATGACAAATAGAAAAAAAATTATTTGCATTGTTACTTAATAACTGTAATTTTGCTACTGTTATGAACCATAATGTAAATATCTGATATGCAGGATGTATTTAGGCGACCCCTGTGAAAGGGTCATTCAACCCCCAAAGGTTGCAAACCACTGCGTTAAATGGTTATTTTTTACTGTCAGATTATTTTATTGAAATTTTAATGTCTAAATATATTTAACTATGTAGAGTTGATACCACCATTGCCAATAATATATATACTAAAATGAACTACATTCCATGTAATATATATATATATATATATATATATATATATATATATATATATATTGCCCTGAATATCATAATTATGTTAACTTGTGCTATCAGATTAATATTTTTGTGCATTTCTTAGAACTTGGCTTTTCTTTTATCTGCGTATATTTTAAATTATTAAATAAATATCATTGATCTAAAACTTAACAGTTGTGTTTAGTTTTACATCCAAAATTTCATGGGTGAATCATATATGTACTTCAATCAAATGAATATAGTTTCTATGTAACTCTTTTTCTATGACACCAATACAGGGTAATTGTCAATTATCTTATAAACTATAATATAATGACAATGTCACATTATAGATAGTTGCATAGTGGGCTATTATTTGGGAAGTTTTTTGCCTTACTTTAATGAGTATGTAGGGAACAGAAGTAGTTATTAAAAATTACTAATGAGCCTGGCTGATGTTGCTCAGTGGTTGAGCACTGACCCATCCACCAGGAGGTCATGGTTCAACCCCTCATCAGGGCACTTGAGGGGTTGCACGCTCAATCCTAGCAGAGGGTGCACAGGAGGCAACCAATCAATGTTGATGTTTCTTTCTCATCAATGTTTCTATCTCTCTCTCCCTCTCCTTTCCTTTCTCTCTAAAATCAATAAAAAATATTAAAAATTACTAATGATTCATCTAGCTGCAAATATGGTCTAGCATTCTATCAGGTATTTTTATTAATATTTAAAATTTTATAAATTGTAAGCGGGATATCAAAAACAGCTGCTCTTATGTCCTATTTATGGTGTGTTTGAAGCAGTGCTTTCTGGTTCTAAACAACCAAAATAAAATGTGTAAATAAATAAGATATTGGTACTAGTAAACAGTTAAAACTTTTTCTACAACATTCTGTTTCAAGTATTTGTTTTTATCAAGAAACTCTTTTACTTCTTTGCAAACATACTGAATGTTAAATATGTTTAATACTTCCCAATACATAGTTAATTATTTTGAGATAATATTCTCTGTGTTTTTAATAAATAATAATGTTCCAGTAAAACATCTCTGCTGTGTCTAGAGGGTAATTGGCCTAGATTTAAATGTTTCATTTATTATCATTGAAAAGTTTGCTTTTATATGATTACTGGCAATCACACAACATTTTGACTTAATCTAGTACAAGAGAAAAATGCTTAGCTTTCTTAGTGCACCTGTCTAATATATTTACATTAGGGGATGGGTTCACTTCAATGCAATATTCTATCATCAGAAACCTCCGCCTTCACAGGAAGAGAAGAGTCCTGGGGAAGGGCTCTCTACTCCCCAGCCATGTGACCTGGCAGTGTCCCCCATAAAGCAGGTACAAAAAGAGCTGCCTTGCCATTCTCACAGGGTTTCTGTGAGAGAGAAAAAAAGAGATATTAGGTATAGATGCCTATTCTATAGTCAAGGTATATTTATAAAAGGTAAGAATATCTTGTATAGAAAACCTATTTCCTGGAAACTGAAATTATGGAAACTAGGGCAAAATGCCTCTTCCTCCTTGAGTATTTCTTTGCAGCTTGCTATTTATAAAATTATTTATTATTTTAATATCTAATGCTCCTTCTACTTAGGAAACTATGTATTGGTATAGCAGCTATTTCTGTGTGTACATAATCAGCATTCATTTTATCTGAATTATTTCTCATTAAAAGGTTAACTATATATTCTTATGTACACACGCCATATAAAATATGAATATTTCCTACTTGAATTAGGTCTGATTTAAAAAACAAACAAAGTTACTAGATATGTATCCTAACTTACTGATCTTACTAGACAGGTTGTAAGGTTTAGTAGATAATCCTATGGTGTTCAATCCAGGTTAAAAGAGGAATCGTTGAGTTTCTGTAATAAAAACCACTTACATGGTAATACATTTATTGACCTAATCTGGAATTGCAAAATGGCTGTTCTTTATAACAGTGGATCACAGACCCACTACCTGCCATAATGTAAGTGTGCTACCGTTATGGCAAAATACAAATGTCAACAATTTAGAAATGTGAAATTGAAAAAAGTGCACTAGCCTTTCTTTTTTCTTTTTTTTTTTATGGGAGTAGATAAATCTTTATTGTTCAGATTATTACAGATGTTCCTTTTTTTCATTGAACTGCTGCTGAACAGTTTTTCCTGAAATGCCCTGAGATTTTTTTTATTTTATTTATTTTATTTTTTTGCACGGCAATGTGCATGACATGACTATTCTCCCAAGAATGGAGAGCATTTCCTTTCCTGCTTCTTGGCTTTTTTTTTTTTTTTTGCTTTTATTTTGTTTGTTATTTTTACATCTGTGTATTTAGAAGCACCACAGTCATCTATAATTATAACATTTCTAATGTGGACCCTCTACTTCTAGACTTCAGACGTTACTTTGTAGCCTTTAAGATCAATGTCTACCAATGGAAAGTTAGGAAGAAAATAAAAGGAGGCTATAGAAATAAGAAAATACTTTAAAAAAAACCCACTTGTCAAACTTAGTATTTCAGGAGTGATTGTCAGCTAGTTAATGCATTACAGGATTATCCCTCATGGGTGGTTACTTAACTTTTTTTTTCTCTTTTAATTTGATTTCACCCCAGAAACAGATTATTTCCACATGAGATGTGCATATTTCATTCTTATGCTGCATGAAATTATAGCTATTGTTAGGGATGGGTTACTACTTCCAAGAAAATTAGCTTAAAACTAAGCTTGCTTCCAAAAAACAGCAATACTGTCTTAAAATTTTTAGAAGAAAAGGCAAATAAACTCAGATAGCAATGCTCATTTTGGGCCGGAGACAAGGACGGATTCCTCGGTCCAATGAAGACAGGGGCAAACCTTTCCTCACAATCTGTCCATGAAGATTATCGTGAAAGAAGGCTCCTGTAAGGTGGGAAGAGGGGAGGCTAAGGTGACCAGACGTCCCGCTTTTGGCGGGACAGTTCCAATTTTTAACAATTTGTCCCGCGTCCCGCAGCATTTTAAAACAGTCCCGATTTTTGGAAAGAATACACGACAAGCTAGGGAAAGGTGAGAGAACGGGAAGGGGATGTATGGTTTTCGGCGGCCATGTGACTATTTAGCCAGGATATGAGTTTTATGTTATTTTTGTTAACTTTATAATGTTAAACTTTAATAATAACAAATAATTATTGAGAACTGATTATCGAGAACTGCTTATCAAAGTTTGCATTGTTGATCAGTTGTTAGAATTCAACCACCATTGTTTGGACTTAATGAACAATGGCATTTTTGGGGGATTGGCAAAAACGAAAACATTTTGTAACTGTCTCTCAGATGATACACATCGTACTGCGTGCTAGTAAGCTAGTTAAACAAGTGATGTCATTACAAATCAGCTATTCAGATAATTTAGGTAAGTAATTTATTTACTTCATAAATAGATACATTTTCTTGAATTTAGCAGACAGTACTCATCTTATCTAATAAAAGTGTAATATTGAAATTGACCATTTCTTTGGACACCTAAGCCACACCCACCAGCCAATCAGAGCGGCTGTATGCAAATTAACCCAGCCAAGATGGAGGCCGGCAGTCATGGAGCTGAGTAAACAGGCAGCTTCTGTTGCAGCAGGAGTAAAACTGTTTGCTAGCCGCCTAGGCTTCTCTTAGCTCCTGGCAACAACATATTTGCAACATTGTCTCAATTATAGAAGCCTCCGAGGTGATGCAAACAGCAGTCCTGCCTAGAGTCTACTAAGGCAACATTGTCTCAGTTATAGAAGCCACAGAGTTGAAGCAGACAGGAGGCTCCGTTACCTGCCTAGGCCTCGGCTTAAAGGAACAGTGTATCAATTATAGGAGATAAACAAACCCCAGAAACCTGCTTCCAGCCAGCCTTGCTGGGACGTTGGGTCAATGGGAGCTGAAACCCTGAAAACGCCCCTCAGCCCGTCACCCAGGCTGGCCATACCCCAATGGGGTGAGGAACCCCACTGGGGGGCTTGGCCAGTTTGCAGACAGCCATCAGCCCTCACCAAGGCTGGCCAGGTACCCCAGTAGGGACCCCAAACCTGAAGGGACTGTGGGCAGCCTGAAAGCCTGCAAATGGCCCTCAGCCCCTCACCCAGGCTGGCCACACCCCCATGGGGTCAGGGTTCCCACTGGGAGGCTTGGCCAGCCTGCAAACAGCCATCAGCTCCTCACCCAGGCTGGCCAGGCATGCCAGCAGGTGCACTTACCCTGAGGGGTCCCAGACTGTGAGAGGGCACAGGCCGGGCTGAGGGACCCCCTAAGTGCACAAATTTTTGTGCACTGGGCCCCTAGTATTCTTTATATTTTATAGTGGCGGCAAAAAGTCTAGCGCCAGCCTTGAAAGTGACACTTACAACTTACTTTACGGCAAATTCAGAGGAAACATAATACAACTTAGTATTGTTATTATTTAGAAAGAAATATAGGATTAAAATTAAAATCATAACGCGCTGTCCTTAAAAGAACTAATGCTGCAACTGAACGCATTTTTACAGTACATAAAGTGTGGACATCAGAAAAATCACAATTAAGTGTTGAGACTTTGAAAGCCATTTTATGTGTGAAATATAATTTAACAAATTCTTGTGAAAAATTTCATGACCTTTTAAACAAAGACAGCAATCTACTAAAATAATTCACTCAAATGAGAAATATGCCAAAGAATAAAATAATATTATACATAATTTTTTATTTATTATATTTGTAAATTGTACTTATGTTGAAATTTAAAAAAATACTACAATACTATTTTTGCATTCTATGAAAATATTTGTTGCTCCATATAGACCAAATTTTATATCAAGAACCCCCCCCCCCCCCAGTCGGGTAGGGGAGGATGGGGGAAGGCCAAGGGGGAAAAAAGAGACATATGTACTACTCTTTGTAAAGAATCCCCCACTCTGGTCAATGGTTTCCTGCTTTACCAATGTTAAAATCTGGTCACCTTAGTTCAGTAACACCTCTCCACTTAACTGGTGTGCGCTATTAAAGAAATATTTTAAAGTTCAATCCTCAGTTTCATGAAAATTAAGGACAAAAAAAATGCAACACATACCTCATGAGGCAGAGTTGTCAGGGTCACAGGACAGTCCAGTGTAGGAGGCCCTCATGGTGGGGACCATGGGGGGTCCCTAGGCTCATGGACCCCCATGGCTGTCTTAAATGGAAGGGCTGGCGAACCCCTCCCTGCCACCGTCCCCACTGGGTAGGAGGAAGCCTGAGAACAGAAGGTGGCCTGAGGCTGTGGGAGTTAGACACTTTAGCCAACTTCCAGGGATTGGGTAGTCCACCCCTCTATGTGAGGAGCAAAGCAGCCCGGCCAAGGTGACTCAGTGGTCAGGTGAACAAGGGGGCAGGGTTTGGGGAATGAGAGGGAGGGCCCAGGAGACCAGCAGGAATTGGTCAAATGAATGAGGGCCAGGTGAACAACGGGAAGTGGTCAAATCAAAAAGGGGCAGGTGAACAACCTGAGGTGGTCCAGGAAAAAGGGTATGAGGCCAGGTGACCAGCCAGAAGTGGTCACGGGGATAAGACAGGGAATGTGGAAGAGGGTTACAGGAGGACACAAGTGCTCCACTTTTCTGTGATCCAGACTCTGAATGGCAGCAAGCAAGAAGGTCCCTGTCTTCAAGGAAGGGCATTCATTCCCTGTGAATGAGGCAGAAAGATGGTCCTTAGGGCCTAGATGCCAGTAAGTGACTCTGGAGGGGGCAGGACAGTGTTCCCAGGATGCAATGGGTTTTCAAGGCCTTAACATAGCTCTTTCCCTGATTTGAAAGCCCACAGGCAGGGCTGTCAAGGTCGCAGGTCAGTCCAGTGTGAGATGCCCCCTTGGTAGGGACCATGTGGGATCCCTAGTCTCATGGATCCCTATGGCTCTTTTAAGGGGTGCTGGCATCCCCCTTCTGCCACCCTCCTTGCTGGGTAGCAGGCAGCCTGTGAGCAAAAGGTGGCCTACGGCTGTGGTTGTTAGGCACTTAAGCCATCCTCCAGAGATTGGGCAGTGCACCCCTCTGTGTGAGGAGCAAAGCAGCCCGGCCAGTGGGGCTCAGGGCTCAGGTGAACAAGGGAGCCAGGTCTCAGGCACCGGGGAAGGGCCCAGGTGACCAGCCAGAAGTGGTCAAGTGAACCAGGGTCAGGTGAACAGCCAGAAATAGTCAATCAAGAAGGATGCGGGACCAGGTGACCAGCTGGAAGTGGTCAAGTCAACAAGGGCCAGGTGACCAGCCAGAAGTGGTCAATGGGATAAGGCGGTGGGGCCATGTGAATGTGGAGGAGGGTCACAAGAAGGCACAACTGCCCCACCTTCCTGTGGTCCAGAGTCTGGGAAGCAGCAAGAAGTCCTTGTCCTCAAGGAAGGTCGTTCCCTGTGAATGAGATAGAGAGTTGGCTCTCAGGGCCCACAACACATAAGTTACGCTGGAGGGGGTTGAGCAGTGCTCCCAGGATGGAATGGGTTTTCAAGAGCTTAATAAAGCTCTTTCCCTGATTCAAAGCCCACAGGTAGGGCTGTCAGGGTTGCAGGACAGTCCAGTGTGAGATGCCCCCATGGTGGAGGTATGTGGGGTCCCTAGGCTCATGGATCCCCATGGCTGTTTTAAAGAGTGGTGCTGGCATCCTTCTTCTTGACACCCTCCCTGCTTGGTAGCAGGGAGCCTGTGAGCAGAAGGTGGCCTAGGGCTGTTGGTGTTAGGCACTTAAGCCAGCTTCCAGGGATTGAGCAGTACAGCCCTCTGTGTGAGGAGCAAAGCAGCCTGGCCAGTGGGGCTCAGGGGTCAGGAAAACAAGGGGGCAGCTTCTCGGGAAATAGGGGAAGCGCCCAGGTGACCAGCCAGAAGTGGTCGAGTGAACAAGGTGGTGGGTCCAGGTGACCAGTTGGAAGTGGTCAAGTGAACAGGGCCAGGCGAACAGCTGGAAGTGTTCAAGTCAATAAGGGCCAGGTGGACATCAGGAAGTGGTTATGGGAACAAGGGGGTGAGGCCAGGTGACCAGCCAGAAGTGGTTTAGGTGATAAGGCTGTGGGGCCTCGCAAGCGCCCCACCTTTCTGTGGTCCAGACTTTGGATGGCAGCAAAATGGTTGCTGTCCTCAAGGAAGGGCATTCCCTGTGAATGAGGCAGAAAGCTGGCCCTCGGGGTCTAGTGACCAGTACATGACTCTGGAGGGGGCAGGACAGTGCTCCCAGGATGGAACAAATTTTCAGGGGCTTAACACTGTTCCTTCCCTGATTTGAAAGCTCACAGGCAGGGCTGTCAGGGTCGCTGGACAGTCTAGTGTGAGGTGCCCCCATCGTGGGACCATGTGGGGTCCCTAGGCTCATGGACCCCCAGGGCTGCCTTAAAGGGGGACTGGTGTTCCCCTTCTTACTGCTCTTTCAGCTTGGTAGGAGGCAGCCTGGGGCAGTGGGTGTTAGGCAATTAAGGAGATTTGTGTGGCTTGCAAATTATATTAGCACTAGAGGCCCATCGCACGAGTTTGTGCGCTGGTGGTGTCCCTTGGCCTAGCCTGTGGGATCAGGCCAAAACTCTCTCTTCAACATCCCCCGAAGGGTCCTGGATTGTAAGAGGGTGCAGGCCTGGCCAAGGGACCCCCACCAGTGCATGATCAGGCCTGGAGGGACCACGGGAGGGCTCCTTGGTGTGTCTGGCCCATTTTGCTCAGTCACATCAGCTGGACCCCAGCAGCAAGCTAACCTATCGGTCAGAGCATTTTCCCCCTAGTGGTCAGTGCACAGAATAATGGTGGTTGACTGGTCAACTGTCTGCCCCTTGGTGGTCGATGTATGTCAAGCAAGTGATTGAACAGCCTTAGCATATCATTAGCATATTATGCTTTGATTGGTTGAATGGCCAACCAGTTGACCAGACACTTAGCATATTAGGCTTTTATTATATAGGATTAACTTCAAATTAGGCTGAAACTGAAAATATAACTCAGTATCAAACTAAATAAAGGTAAAAGTAAAGCAGAAGAATAAGACTTCACTAGGTGATCATTTTGTTAAAGTGTGTTAAATAATTCCTTTTATCAAACAAATGTTTACTTGAAATAACAAGCACCCTTTCAAATCTACAAAACATCACACAGAGAATTTCTTTAGGCAAAAGTAAATTGAATCTACCAATTACACTGTAATTAGAAGAGTGAAGGTATAAATGTGGTAGGAATCTGAGGTACAGCAGTTGCTAAACTTTCTATATCAGCAGAAGATGAAGCTTTGAACATCCTATATAACAAAATCTTAATATGCAAATTGACTGAATGGTGAAATGACTGGTGGGATGACTGGTTGCTATGATGCACATTGACCACCAGGTGGCAGATGCTCAAAGCAGGAGCTGCCTCATGGTGGTCAGTGTGCTCCCACAGGGGGAGCTCCGCTCAGCCAGAAGCTGTGCTCATGGCTGGCAAGTACAGTGGTGGTGGCAGAAGCCTCTCCTGCCTCCACTGCTAGCGTTCTGTAAGCAGCAAGGGGTCCCAGACTATGAGAGCGCCGGACTGTAAGCTGGCAGTCAGACATCCCCTGTGAAGTTGCAGACTGCAAGAGGGCACAGGGCAGGTTGAGGTGCACAAATATCATGCACTGGGGCTCTAGAGTCAATATAAAATCAAAGAGTTAAGGTAACAGGAATTAGGTACAAAAACTAGACACCTCCAAAATGCTGTTAGTTTCAGACCCAAAGGTGTAGTTAACTTGTAAGTTTGTGGCAGAGGATCAAGGTCTGTGTCAAACACAGGGCGTATGCTCAAAATTACTGACACTGGGAGGTTGGGTTTGAAGGCAGGAAAGCAGGAGGTGGGACATAACATTGATGATAGTCCAAAACTGTTAGACACAAACGAGTGGGTGAGCAACTTCTTTCTGTGGAAGGCCCTGATTTGAGGAAGAGGAGATGGCAGGAAGCATCATCTTACAGGCGAACTGCAGGGAAACTGAAGAGCTATGTCTAGTACATATCGAAGATTTTCCCAGGAAAGAGGTGCTGGGTTTCACATGCATGAAAATTTTCATGTAAAAAAGAAAAGTATCACTAAGTATTGCTGGAAACTGATTATTTTTATGCTGGAAACTGATTGTTTTTAATCTACTTTGGTTGCTCTGAAAGGTCAGAGCTATGCACCCATTGTTTAAGTTGAAACATTGTTAATTATAGCAAATCTCCACCTGTTAATTACATGTAAAATTCTTCCTCAGAATTTCCTGCCTAAGGATATTGTTGTTTTCTCAGAGACTCAATAAAAGG
>PVJC01030778.1:0-20992 GCA_004026665.1 Murina feae
CCGAGCCTCAGATGCGGCTGGGGGCAGGTCCCCAGTGGTGACACACACACACACACACACACACACAGAAGGCGCCTGGCAGACTGGGGCCATCATAGGACATCCACTGAGGGGTCCCAGACTGTGAGAGGGCACAGGCCGGGCTGAGGGACTCCCTCCACCCCGAGTGCACAAATTTTTGTGCACCGGGCCCCTAGTTGTAAATAATAATGCAATGAACATAGGGCTACATCAGCTTTTAAAATTGGTGTTTTATTTTTTATAAATACCCAGAGGTGGATTTCCTGTCTCATGTGGTAGCTATATTTTTGATTTTTGAGGAGTCTCCATACTGCTCACAAGGCTCTATTTTTTTGGGAGGGGGAGTGTCACTATTTTATCCCCAGTGCCCAGTAAAACTCCAGACACTAAATAAATACATCTGGATGGCTTTTTTCTCCCCTTAGGCATAAATAAGAGTCACTAGGACCAATGTTCTTGCTAGCAGGAGATGGAGATCTTGTGGCGATCACATTTACCAGGACTCCTATAAAATCTATACCTGATTTTCACTCTTAAAAGCAAAGAAAGGGAAGGAAACAGTCATTATTTCCTTTAAAATTACACACTAAAAGTCACTTGACTGAGGATGTCCAAAGCTCAGTAGTTAATGGTGGATGTGGTACTGTATAATTTCCTCTTCTTTCAAGAACTAACACCAAGATAAACACAGTAATTAGCTCCATTCTCTAGCGTTTCTCTAGTGGACAGAAACTTTCTAAAATAAATATGTTTAAGGGTGTCCTACGTTTCAAATGCGTGATCAGGTCTGGGGGAAACAGATCCTACTTGTGTCTTTTTTCCTCCTTGGGATGAAAAACATTTTTAATTTGCTCCAGGCTGTGAAGAAACAAAATCACATAGCTGTTTGTCAAAAACCACAGTCATGATGACTACATCATCATATTTGTACCTCTTTATAATTAAGAAGATGAGGTTGATATGAAAAAATATTTTTATTCCTTTAATGATATCATATTATTATTAGATTCTGTATTATGCCTTCCGCTGTTTCTCACCTGATTATCTATTTTTCTGAAGAGTAGACACTTTTCCACGTCAAGTTAACTCTCCAAGTTATCGAGTTCTCGACAGCTCTTTCTACCTGCGTCACTCCTCGGTCCTCCCCACCTCTTTGTATTTTCAGCTGTCAGTGAACTCTGGGGCGGGGATTAGACTCACCACACAAGACACAGAACGGTGCCAGGATCTCAGACTCCCCACTTCTAGAAGAGAAAAACCCAGTGTTCTTCACGAAGATGGTGAGGGTTGAGTGTTCACTCCTTAATTCGCTCAAAACTGGCTTGAATTCTTAGGGGGAAAGTCTGAGTAAGGAAAACCCAGTACGGTTTTGATTCAGAGGTCAGTTGGCCTTATAGAAGCCCCCAGTGTGGGTCCCCTCAAAGCTGGAAAAGAAGCAGATTTCAAAGAAATAGGTCCCTCTGATCACTGCTCCCTAAAACCAAAATCTTGTTGAGTAAGTATGTTAAGGTTTTGGGTTAGGTCCTTTTGGCTGTTTCTTTAAAAGAGGGTACTGGCAGTTCCTCATATTGTCACGATGGAAGTCAAATCATGTGCTTCTGTGTGTGGACATCGGGGCAGCTTCTGTTGCTGGCTCTGTGGTTTGCAGGTGGTTGTCACATGCCCAAGCCGAAGAGTCTCTCTGGGGAATCCCTTCTTTTCCTGTTGCTACAGGTGAGCGAGTCTGACCCTTTAGAAATAGGGCGTTCTCACATTTCCAGTGCTTATGGAGGATCACAGAGAGAACCTAAGCCAAGAAGCACGGTTTATTGGACGAGATGGCGGTAAAGGCTCTCACGACCCAGAAGACTTGCTTCAGACATGGACAGAGTCTTGCATCTGGGTGTAGTCCCCTAGGGCTACACCCAGGCTCGATTGGAAGTCGAAGGGAGATCCCTCTGTGGTTGAATGAAAGCAGTGAACAGTCTGGTGTTAATCAAAGCCACAATGAGAGGGAGTTCTGTCGTCTGTGCATCAGGGCCTTGGAGGGGAGCCCTGGGAGGGACTGGCGTGGCAAGAGGTCCAGGCCCCATGCTCATAAAGAGCCTCAGATTTGGACTTCTGTGCTTTCTGCAAATGAAATTATGAATTCAGAACAAGCTGTACTTAGAGGGGGAAAAGAAGACAATATTCATCATGCAATTTTAATTTTAAAAACACCAACTTAGAAAACACTATGATTTTCAGCCCTGGCCTGTGTGGTTCAGTTGGTTGAACGTCGTCCCCTGAACCAAAAGGTTGCTGGTTCCATTCCCAGGCACGTGAACAGATTTCAGGTTCTGTCCCCAGTAGGGGTGCATCAGGGAGGTAACTGATTGATCAATGTTTCTTTCTCTCTCAAATCAATAAAAACATATTTAAAAAAAAATAAAATGTATTATGATTTTTAAATCTTTAGCCATTTGTATATTTAAAAATATATACTAGGAGCCCCAAAAGTGGCCCAGCCAGTGTTGCTCAGTGGTTGGGCATCTACCTATGAACCAGGTAGTCATGGTGATTCCTGGTCAGTGCGCATGCCCAGGTTTTGGGCTCCATCTCCAGTGGGAGGCATGCTGATCAATGAGTCTCATCATTGATGTTTCTATTTCACTCTCCCTCTCTGAAATCAATACAAATATATTATAAAAACAAAAAACGAAAATGGAATTGACCTGCCTTCTCTGTTATCCTGTTGGAAGAGGGGCATTTAGTATGTGTTGACTGAGTAGCCAGGAGCCATGGAATCTCATTAACGGGTGCTTATAGAGAGTTTACCAAGAGAAACAGTTCTGTGCCCTTTTCCTGGCAGTCAGATGCCCCTGTCCACCCCCAGCAGCGTGCCACCCCAAAGGGACCACAGCCAGCCTCTCCCACCTGTAATGGGGCTGCCAGAACTGTCTATGGTGGGACCCACACAGGTTCCAGCAGCTCCAGCACAAGACTCAGCTTCCTCCCCATCCCCACTACTCCTTGAGGGGCTGCACCCAACCACTCAGCACCTTGGGTGGTGGGAGACCATGATGTTTATGATACATCTGGAAGACAGCACGTGAGGAGAAATTGGAATGGTGCTGGTTTCTCTCTGCATGAGGGGAAACAAACCTCAAGACCACATAACTCTCACTTCCCCCTTAGCCGTTCACACACGCCAAGGCTGCGCCTCAAGCTTTTCTTCTAGAAAGACATTCAGGTTAATCAATTCATAGTATCAGCATAATCCCCCAGAGAGCATTGGCATTCAGGCCTTTTCAGGTAAACAGTGTAAGGTGCAGACACCAAGAATCACCAGTGAAGGCAGACAAACAGCCAGTGACATCCGCGGGGTGACAGATCACAATCCCTTTTCAATCCAGTCCAGCACACTTGTATGCAGTCTAACTCTGAATGAGCCGTGCACTGGGTCCAGGAGAGGAGAGAATTTGCTTCTGATCCTCAGAGACCTTGCAGGCAGGATGATGTCACTCAGACTTCCGGCTGTGAGTCAGACCCGCGTGCGAAAGTGCTTGGTAGTAAAACTGTCACATAAAGGACCTGAGGAAAGGGTGGTTCCTCTTCTTTTCCACCAGAAGCTTTGCTCTCAGTAGTCCTGTCAGGGAGTGGCCTCCTGCTTCAGAGTCCCAATTCCTGGCTATGTCCCGGTGCTGTGTTGCCAGACCCGGCAGGAGCCAGCACCTTCTTGGCCCTTGTGTCTCAATGATGTGTTCCTTTTGCTCTCCAGGAGGCTTATCTGTGGCCGGAGCTGAAACTCCTTGATGTTGCCTGCCTGGATTTCTAGGATCCAACTCTGGTCTGGCCTGTCCCAACACCATCTGCATCCAGGTTATGTCAATTTTACTATTGAAATAACTTCTCATGTGCCCAACTCCAGGCAAATCAGTCTTCTTAAACCCTACCTTTGCTCGTGTCACCCCTACTCAGAAAATATTAATGACTCCCCATGACTTCCAAATTAAGATAAAATCTCAGTCTGAGGGTTTAAGTTTGACATAAACTAGCTTAGCCCACCTCTTTGGTTTAATCTTTCTTCCCACCGGTGTATAAAATACCAGGCTCAGTGGCTCCACTCTTAGCGGACTAATTGCATTCCTTGAATATGTCCTGACCTTTTCTTCCTGGGTCCTCTGCTCTTGCTGGATTTTGATGGGATTTCAATGGAGGAAGCTAGAGGAGGCAACACAAACAAAGACATAGATATGGGAGTGTCTGGAGACCAGAGAAGAGAGATGTGTGGTTATTGGATATTGGGCATTTTACAATCCCAGAATCATAGCTGTTATAGCAGAAACTAAATGGATCATCAGATCTACCTCTGGCCTTCATGCTGGGGGAATATTTTTCCCTTTTGATACATTAGACCATTAAGGCCCAGAGAGGCTAAATGACATGAATGGAAGTAGGGAGCAAAGTGGTCACTCTATAGAAAGAAGCCTTTAATGCTAAGTTAAAGAACTTGCAGTAAACTCATTCAATGATGGGGACTGTCGAAAGCTTGCACTAGGGTGCTGGCATAATGAGAGCTACGTCGGGCAGTGTTTTCACATTGTGGAACATGATCCATTAGTGGGTTACAAAGTCAACTTCATGGTCATGAATAAAAACAATATCAAAGCACAGTATTGCTTTGTGAGTTTTATATGTATGTACAGGGTTGGGAAGTAAGATTTATTTCTTATTGTGAGTCATAGCCAAAAAACTCTGTAAACCCCAGCTTTAGGAAAATTAATCTCGTGGCAAATCATAGGCTAAATTAGGAATGCAGAGGAGAAACTTGGAGGCTGAAAGTCTAGGATGCTCTTGTCATAGCTCAAGTGGGCGGTAAAGGGGGTCTGAATGGGAAGGAGATAGCATGGGAGGGGCATGGAGGGGAAGGGTCTGAGGGATTCTGTGGGATAAGAGTCTCAGGATTTGAGGACTCATTGGATTGTGGGGCCTCAGGGAGAGGGAAGAACCACTCAGGGATGACTAAAAGGCACACCCAGGTGCTTGGGAAAATGCTGGAATGTACTGCCAAGTTGGGAGAAGGGGCTGGTTTGAGGACTAGCACAAAAGACAACACCATCAGGTACTGGGACAATCAGGTTCCCAGCAGGAAAAATAATCTACCGAGATGGTTTCCATGCAGAGACCTGAAGGAAGGAAGGAAGGAAGGATGTCCAGAGCTGTGGGCAGGCTTGCGGGGCCCAACCCGGAATGAGAGGTGCCCAGAGATGAATCACAGTAGGAAGCTCTCCTTCTCCGATTCTTCTGGGCCCCAAGCCAATAGGGCACCATTTCCCAGCCCTCTTCTACTCCTCCGCCCCCATCTCTGAAACAAGTGCACGACCACCGGTTTGTCATTGCTTCTACTGCTACCAGTATTTCTACCCTCACCATCACCACAGGCAAATGGGTATTGAACCTTTACCCTCTGCCTTGGGCTTTTACATCCACGATCTCATTTAATTATAGTTACCCCCTGAATTGGTCTATTATTATTCTAACTTCACAGAGAAAAAAAAAATAGAAACTGAGGGACATTTAATAAGTTGGCCAAGTCCACACAGTTAATAAGTGGCAATGTTGGGATATGAAGCCAGGCAGTCTGGTTGACCACCATATCCACTACGGTTTACTGATAACTACTGAAACATAGAAAATCACAAAGGTAGCAAATCGGGGGGTGGGCAGTTAACCACAGCAAAGCAGAATAAGTCACTGATGATGTCACAGATGGGAACAGGCATCTCGTGGTCCCACTTCCCTAATTCCTTCTTAGGTTTTATCTAGAAAGTCATCCTCCCCCACACCCACAGCCTACAGGGTTGGATGCAACAGTCATGCTCTCCGATTTTAGTGGGTGGGGAGTGGAATTAGGTTGCCTTCCTTGCCTGACTGTGAGCTGTGCAGCCTCTTTCAGAACCTCTTCCTCAGTTTCCATTCTGGTTAGACCCTCCGGGTTGCTTCTTGGCCCTTCTACTCAGCAATTGCTTGAGTCTAGTCCAGGTTGAGAACGCCGTGATTTCTCTCGGAGCCTCAGGTTTCCGCACTGAGTTGCCCATTCTGCTCCCACTGTTCTCTCCTGCTTCCCACCATGGAAGTCCTGCCTGTTTCCATGGTCCAGCTCAGTGTGTGTTGCCCAGCCAAGTGTTAGGTTGGTTCTGTCCTGAGTCCAGCTTCACACAGTCCAAGCAATTTCTGAGCCTCCATTTTCCCGCAGCTGAGAGACCCCAAACAACATCCCAGGGCCCGTCTGCCTTCTACCTGTACCTCCAACATCCCCTGATGACCACCATCTTGTACATTAATCCGCTCCCTCTGGTCCTTGTGTCAGAAGGGCCCGATGTCTAGCTCAACTCACTGACCTGAGTCCTGTGGGGATTAAGCGAGGTTCCCCAGCTCACCCGCTCATAGCCCTGTGCCCTCTCCAAGCTGCTTTGTGATGAATCACTGCCCTCAGGCCCATGCATTCCTCTTCAACCCCCACTTCAAGAAATGACTTTTGAGAATGGTTTCTCTTTCTCACTTGGTTGGGTATCATCCTGTTCACTGGAAGTTTGCTGGTTTGATTCCTGGTCAGGACATATGCCCAGGTTTCCAGCTGGATCCCAGGTAGGGGGAGGGGGATGCAGGAGGCAGTTGATTGATGTCACACATTCATATCTATGTTTCTCTTTTCTCCCTTCCCCTCTCTCTAAATCAATAAACTGTTCTTTAAAAAAATAATAAAATTCTTTTTAGATATGTGGAACAAGAATGACAATCCCCAATGCTATTAACAACACACACACACACACTCACACACTCACGCGCGCACACATGCACACACACACACTCCCCACAATCCAGGCCTGCAAGGAAGGGCTCAGGTGGGGCTCTCCTGGTGAAGGTGGCAGAATGGCAACTACTTTGTTTCTATTGTGCCCACAAATAGAGGAAGTGCTCCAAACTGGATAGGAAAAGAACAAGGGCGGCCCAGAAAAATGTAAGTCTGAGATAAATTGCATGTCAAGAAGAGAAAAATCCATCTACTTGAAGGGCATCAAATTTCTATGCCCAAACAAATTATGTCCCAGGATGTGGGTTGCAAACTTTTTAGTATAACTTTTTCAGACAAATCTTATATCAACCCTAATTTTTAAATATTTTAAAAATAATTTACTTTTATATATTTTAAATTAAAAATTATTTCGCTTATACTTCTCATGAAATTAATCTATGAGGAAAAATTACTATTTTGATGAATACCAAAATTTGCAATAATTAATACAGGTATAACCATTGCAACTTTATATCAAGCTCAGCATTTAATTTACTTCTATTATTTTAGTTCAAAGAGTAAGCAAATATTTTTTTTAAGCTGGCCTTGTCATTTTTTTATAGGCACACCACACTTTATTGCGTTTTTCACAGATGTTTTTTTATTTTATTTTTCAATTACAGCTGACATACAATATTAGTTTTAGGTATACAACATAGTGGTTGGATATTTGTATAACAGATTGTTCAGATAAGTTTAGTATCCACCTGACACTAGAACATTTTAAAATTTCCAAATCAAATTATTATTAGGACTATTATATTTCTTGACCTAGATACAAAAGTCAGACCTGAAATACACAACACTTTCTATAAGCAGTAGAGCCACGTAGCAGCTTACCCACGGGCCTGTGACAGCTCACTGAGGCCTGAGAGGAGCATGGATCCAATACGTGCTCCTAAGCCTTGTGTGGCTGTTGGCTGAGCGCTGCATTCTTGGAAGTGCAGACCCACAACCTTCCTAACCAACAATATATGGTTAACTAGTCTATGGTTCCAGAGTCAGACTAGGGAGGGGAAGAGGTGCTAGTGACTTGAAAGGGCACAAGGGAGTTAACTTTTGGGACTGCTGGACATTGTGGCTGTCTTGACAGAGGTGGTCATTACGTGGGTGTAGTACACTGCCTGTGTGAGCAGTCATGGGCTATATGCTTAGGAACTGTGCATGTTACCACAGGTACATTTATATGTAAGAGTTCTGTTAGGAGCCCTGGCTTGGTAGTTCAGTTGATTAGAGTGTCATCCTGACATGGCAAGGTGTTTGGGTTCAATTCCTGGTCAGGGCACCTAAGAAGCAACCAATGAATGCATAAATAAGTGGGACAACAAGCGCCCCCCCCCCCTTTCCTCTCTCTCTAAAATCAGTAAAAAAAAAAAAAATTTTGTAAGTTCTGTTAGGAGAGAGAGAGAGAGAGCCCAAAAGGCTTTATCTTGGCTCAATAATCTGTCAGCACAAGTTTATGCGCCATGGGTTTCCACTGTGTTATAATTTGGTGGCTAACAACTGCATGTTTGTGTTTTTAATTATAATAAAAAAACAGTTTTAAATATACTTAAAAATGAAATCCAAGCATATTTAAAATATAGAATTCAAAGAAAAAATATTTTAAAAGGACAAAGCAAATATATTTAAAATATGAAATTCAAATCAACATAAAATTTAAATCAAATATGTTTAAAAGATGAAATCCAAATCACTAGCACCAGTCACTCCTGGCACCGTTCGAAAAGCCATGGACATTTAAGAAGTACTGGGTGACCAGAGGCAGTTATAGCACAGGACGCATGATCCTGCGGAAAGCACACGGACTACTGAGTGTACCAACGTGGTTTCAAATCTAACTCACCAGCTCCCTAAGGTCCTCTAGTTAGTACCTTATCAAACACACGGCCCCAGCTTCCTCATCTGTAAAATGGGGAGAACGCCATCTGCCTCAGACTTCTTGGGGGCTTAAGTGAGAACATAACTAAAGTGCCCAGCACATTTACAAATGTTAGTTCTTATCTCTTCTGTATCCCACTCTGCAGTAAAATATACTGGATTTAGCGAGAATCTGACTATCTACAGCAAGCCCTCCCTTTTGACTTGTTTTTCCAGAGGCAAAGATGAATTTGCATCTCACCATCCACAGCCACACCTAGACCTTGCTGCCAATGACACATTTGCAAGTCTGTCCGTGAGCCCCGGATGGAAACATTCCACACAAGCAGAGGTACTGGGCAGCCTTATTTTAGAGAGAAAATGGCCAGAATGTGAGTGGGGCAGATCAGCCAGAGGAGCACAGCAGAAATTTGTCAAAGGACCAGAGCAGCTTCTCTTGTCTTCCTGTGTTTCTCCTTCCCTTTCTTTCTGACTCTCCGCAGGCCAACTCAGGAAGCATCTCCCTGTCTTTTCACCAAGAGAGTGAAAACAGCGTCTCATAGCTTATTAAAAGCCAAGATTGGGATGTCCTGTCGGGGAAGTGGTGTCCACACTGGAGACAGGTGTGGCCATGGCACCAGCGTGTTAGTCTCGGCATTCTTTGCTTCTTGTGGGTTCCCACCATTTGATCTATCAGACGCATTTACTCATAAGGATGAACATTTAGCTTGGGTCTCAGGCCGAGGTGGCCCACTACAGATCATTGCCTACAAGAAATGGCGCTGAGCTCCGAGGAAAACAAGTCAGGCCTGCCTCTACTAGTCCAGTGAAACTTTAGGTTCCAGCAAACCTGCCTCTCACATGCTTTTGATCCCTAATAAACTGGGGTGTTGTCTTCTGGTTTCAGAGGTCTGAACCAATTATGCCTTGGAAACAGAGCTCAGTTTCAAAGCACTCCTCTCTACCTGGGTCCTTGGGCTATGAAGGGCTACATTCTGTCTTGGTATATTCTGTCCGGCTAGGAGTTCAAGTCCAAGAGGCTAGTAAGAGATTTGCCGAGATACCCCAGGAGGGGTCGTTTCCCAATCTGAAGATTTTTTCATGACTAGGACTTCATGCCCTTCCTCTGCTGAGGCCTTCAGACCCCAGAGAGCATTTGCCTTTTAAGAGGTCTCTTCCTTTGCTCTCAGGGGTCAGCCCTGGGCTAACCTGTTGAGCTGGGACTGGCCTGAGTCGGGGGCTGTGGCTCTGCTCACCTTTTACTTCTCTCTGGCAGAGCTGTGAGTGCTTTTGTGAACTGGCCTTGAAAAAGGATGTTGGTGGATTTCTTTTTTGTTTTTTTAAACACACAACCTCTTTATTTCTTCGTGAGACATAAATGTTCAGTTTGGATGATGCGCATGAGCCAAGGACTAAAGACAATGGCTAGCTCTTCCATTTGTCTCGGTGAGTTCCGGTGGAGGAAGAGCACATAGTATCCAGACAGTTTGGTCTATTATTATTCAGCTTGTCAAATCTACAGCTCGGTGCCTCTTGAGCAGGACTGTCCTAGGAAGGCCGGGTAGGACAACAGTCAAGGATGGAGAGGGCAAACATGGAGAATTCAACACGTGTATGCAGCTGAGTCCCCTGTCCCCATATGCTCTCTAAATTCCCTATTTGGTCGGAGCTGGCTCATCGTGGCCTCACTGTGCCTCAGGTTCTGCGTCAAGGCTTCTGGGGGAAGGTAGGTTCAGAAGGTCTGGAGGCTGGGGGGTCGCTCCCTTGGCAGCTTGCTGGGCTAAGCAGTACTTTTACACCTTTTGGTCTTGGGCCTTCCAAGTTCACCGCAGTCACAGCTACCCTGACAGCGTCAAGCCAGCTGACCATCGCCGCACACCACCACGCCCGCCCTCCCCACCCCATGAGATGGGTTCTTCTGGTAACTTCAGTGCATGAGGAGCTCCCACAACACCACGATTTTTTTCTTCAACCTTTTAAATTATATTTTTATTTTTTACTTTGTTGTTGTTGTTGACTCTGTTACAGATTTTTGGGAAAGGAACAGGCAACTGAGTCAGGGTTGAGCTCCCATTTGACATTGTTCTTCATCCCCACCTGCAGTGACAGCTCCTCAGAAATTTCACTGTCATCTCACCTGCCTTGGTCCGGATCTTTTCTCATTTTCCCTCTCATCTTCGCCGTTTCTCCTCTTCAAACAGCTTCTTGTTCCCAGGAGGTGCATTACAGCCAGTCTTGGAGGAAGGAGTCATATGGCCCACAGATTTCTTCACTGAAACCAGGTCTCCCAGACTCCAAGCTCCTTTACTGACTGCATGAGGATGGGCTCCAGGGTGTCTTTGGGCCAGTGTTTCAGGTCCCCCACCAGCTGGTAGACACAGTTGCCTGTGCAGGCTCTGCTTTGAGCCCTCCCGGCCGATGGCACCTTCCCCTTCGCTCCATGATGACCTTGCCCTGGCGGCCGGCCGGAGAGTGAGGGCGAGGCTGACCTT
Organism: Murina feae; assembly: GCA_004026665.1. Lineage (NCBI taxonomy): Eukaryota > Metazoa > Chordata > Mammalia > Chiroptera > Vespertilionidae > Murina > Murina feae. The sequence continues at coordinate 11,191 of PVJC01030778.1, forward strand.
GAAAGAGTTTTATAGAATCTCTCCCTGTTCTTGATTTGCTTGTTATGTTGCAAAAATGTGACTCAACAGTGTCCACACCCCAGTGACTCAGCCCAGCTTTAATGAGCTGTGTTTTCCAGGCCTTCCTGGTGCAGCGCCTCCTCTAATGTTGTCCAGGGGCTGCCCGGGCCAGGGCACTGCCCTGCTTGAGCCGGGATGGGAGTGAAAAACGCTCCCCACAGGCAGGCCGAGTGCAGGCAAGGTGAATTCTGGGTTGTTCCACTCTCTAACAGTGCAATCTCGACTCTTCCAAGGCCCAGCCTGGGAGGTGAAAGCTAAATGTCAGGAGGAACCCACACAGTGGCATTGATTTGAAGGCATCTGGCAGGGTTATTTCTTCTTTGAGAAAAAGACAGTTACTAGGGGTTTCGTGGAGAAGCCTGTTTACATTTTTTTAAACATTGATTTCGGAGAGGAAAGAAGAAGGAGAGAGATAAAAACATCAATGATGAGAATCATTGATTGGCTGCCTCCTATAGGCCCCACACTGGGGATCAAAACCGAAATCAGCATGTGCTCTGATTTCCTGGTTCACAGGTCGATGCTCAACCACTGAGCCACGCTGGCCTGGTGAAACCTGTTTACTTTTTTAAAAAATATATATTTTACTGATTTTTTACAGAGAGGAAGGGAGAGGTATAGAGAGTTAGAAACATTGATGAGAGACAAACATTAATCAGCTGCCTCCTGCACAACCCCCACTGGGGATGTGCCCAAAACCAAGGTACATGCCCTTGACCGGAATCAAACCTGAGACCCTTCAGTCCGCAGGCCAGCGCTCTATCCATTGAGCCAAGTCGATTAGGGCTGAAACCTGTTTACTTTTAATTAATTGGGTCTTTTATTTGTGGGGCATTCAGTTTGCTGGGGGAAAAAACAATCTGGCTATTAAGCTTCTGGGGGCAAGGTGGAGAAAATCATGTAATTAGCAATTAAGAGATTTTCAGAATCTCTGGCCACATCAAAAGATGACACAGGAGAAGAGATCACTGTGCACTAAGCTGCGGCACAGCCGGGCACTGGACAACGACCACAGAGAGCTAGTAATGGGTCATGTCTGCTGGTGAACGTGTGCTTCTAGAGACAGAGAGAAAACGGGGTGGAGAGAGAGAGAGCATTGATTTTGTTGTTCCACTTATTTGTGTATTTATTGGTTGATTTTTATATATGCTCTGAACAGGGGTTGAACCTGCAACCTGGCTAGCTGGCCAGGGCCCTGAGAAACAGTGTTTTTAATCGTATTCTTACTAAATGAGAAAACTTTGATTTTACCTTAAACTCTTTTAACCTTAAACTCTTACCAGATTAAAAAAGAAATCAGCCCTCCTTAAAAAAAATGCAAACACATTTCTATTTCTTGATGGGCTGTAACAAAACAAAAGACTTACACAATTATCCTATATAATAAAAAGGTAATACACAAATTGACCCTCACTCTGTCACGCCGTCACAAGATGGCTGTGCCCACAGCAGAGGCAGGGTTCCGGTAACACAAGATGGCTGCTCCCACACAGAGGTGGGGTTCCCATAATGAGCTGTAACAAGTGATCAGCAGGGACCTGAGGCTGGGTGGCACTGGGCCGGAGCGGGGGACCTGAGTCTGTGCCCCCCTGCCCAGCAGGGCTTGATGGGGGACCTGAGGCCGCACCCCTGGCCCAGTGGGCCTTGAGGGGGACCTTAGGCTGCACCTCCTGCCTGGTGGAGCTTGAAGGGGGAACTCAGGCTACACCCTTCACCCCCGAGCTGGGGGACATGAGGCCGAACTCCCTGCCCTGGCACCAGGCTGGGGGCCCTCAGGCTGTGCCCCCCACCCCTGTACTAGGTCGGTGGACTTGAGGGTGTGCTGGGGGACCTGAAGCTGTGCCCCCACCCGGTGGGGCTTGACGGGGGTCCTGAGGCTATGCCCTCTGCCTGGCGGGGCTTGATGGGGGTGGGACCTGCTGGGTTTGGATCTTACTCAGTGGGGGTGGGGTCGGCTGGGTCTGGGTTTCACATGATTTTGAGGTGTATGCAGGTGGGTGGGGACTTGACTCTTGTTCCTGTGGCATGCCCCAGATTCTGACAGGAGGAAGATTTTCATATACATTTTACTAATTTTTTTTTTATCCCTGATACTTCTATTATAGAGAAAGGGCAAATAGCAATATTAAAATATTTCCTCTAATTAATTCCCTTTTAATGTGCACGAATTTCATGCACTGGGTCACTAGTTAGTTTTATAAAAAGATATGAAATCTGAGCACAATTCACACATTTACCAATGACTTCTCTGTTTGCTGCATGGTATCTATGAATCATCTGTTATAAAACTTCTATACATAAGGCCTCTCTGCTGTAAGAACAGGATGATCACTTTCAGGAACTGCACACCAATTTGTGGTTTATTCACAGACAGAATTTTCATCATACCTGTTGCAGCCAACTAAGCTTACCCTGCAGGGTGACTATCCGTTTCCTCCTGAAGGCTCCGAAATGGCCATACTCTGGGCTGGCTCCCGCCCCCACAGGAAGCACAGGCCTCCTGGCTGCGGCGAGCCTAGTGTTGGTTGCCTGGCTACTGACCACAGCTGTAGGTTTATTTGCTTGTTTTGTTTTAGGAAGGATCTTTTTATTTTGATATAGTTTTCATTTTACAAAAAAAAATTACAAGAATAGTACAGGCTTCGACCCATTTGTTTACATTTTTGTTTGCATTTTTGGCTTTCTCTCTTTCTCTCCCTCTCTCTCCTCTTCTCTCTCTTCCATTTAACAGTAAATTGATGTGGTGCCCCTTTACCCATAAATACTCCAGGGAGCATTTTCCAAAAGCTCCTTGAGTGAGGTGGCTGTACTTTTACATAACCACAATATAGTTAACACAAACAGGAAATTAAACATCAATATAATACTACTATCTACAGGGTGGGGCAAAAGTAGGTTTATAGTTGTTCATATGAAAAATAATACAATAATTAATAAATAACAAAAAACTGTGGTACATTTACACCATGAAATATTATGCAGCTATAAAAAAGAAGGATCTCTTACCTTTGAGACAGAAAGAGGGACCTGGAGAGTACTATGCTAAGTGAAATAAGCCCATCAGAGAAAGATGAGTATCACATGATCTCACTCATATGTAGAATTTAATGAACAAAATAAACTGATGAACAAAATAGATCCAGAGACATAGAAGCATGGAACAGACTGACAAATCTCAGAAGAAAGTAGGGTGAGGGGCTGGGTAGGGAGAGATTAATGGGAGAATTTATACACATATATGCATAGCCCATGGACACAGACAATAGTGTGGTGAAGGCCTGGGAGGGGTGGGTGCAGGGAGAAAGAGGTCAATGGGGAAAAAGGGGGAACATTGTAATATTTTCAACAATAGATAAATTAAACAAACAAACAAACAAACAATACAAGTGCTAACTGTTTCATGCATTCATAACTGTAAACCTACTTTTGCCCCACCCTGTATTTTCATTAATTGCCCCAAAATGTCCTTCTCCCTCCCATGCCCCACCCCTTCTCCTGATCATGCACGGCATTTAGTTGTCAGACCCATTTATTTTCCTTTATTCTGGAACATCTCTTGAGCCTTTCTTTGCATTTCTCAACCCTGACATTTTAAAAGTACAGCTCTTTTATAAACTGTTTTGGGTTTGCCTCACATTTCCTCATGATTAGATTCAGATGATGCATTTTTGGTAGGAATATCACAGAATTGAAGGTGTGTCTTTCTTCAGGCTCCCAACAAAAGGCACATGGTGTTCAATATTGGTTTAAACCAATACAGTGATGTTAGATTTGATGAATTGGTTAAGTGGTATTTACTACTGTGAAGTTATTTCTTTCCTTTGAAATTAATAAGTACTTTATGAGAGCATACCTTGTAGCTCTCTAATTATATATTTCTTATCGAACTACCCATCAGTATTATTTTTTTTTATTTTGTTAATCCTCTCCTGAGGACACTTTTCCACTGATTTTTAGGGAGAGAGAGAAAGTCAGAGAGAAACATTGATGTGAGTGAAACACATCAATTGGTTGCCTCCTGCACGAGCCCCAGCCAAGGCTCTGGCCAGGGAAGAGCCTGCAACAAGGTATGTGGCCTTGACTAGAATTAAACCCGGGATCCTTTGGTCCACAGGCCAATATTCTATCCACTGAGCAAAACTGGCAGGATTCCATCAATTTTAGCATCCATTAACGACTTTACCCCTGTCCATCCTTTTATATTTATTAGTTGGCATTCTACTGTAATGAGAGGTTTTCTTTCACCTCTTTTGTTTATATTAACATGGATTCTTATTTATTCAATGGGATCTAATCCATTACAAATATTACTTACTCTGATATGCAAATTGTCTTCAATTTGGCCAGTGGGAGTCTCTTCAAATTGGCTTTTGAGTTATTTCAACATATTCCCATGATTCTTCAAACACTTTTTTTTTTTTTTACATCAAATAATATGTGCCAAGCTCACCCTCTACTTTCCATGGCATGACTCTGGAATAAATAATTTCTCAAGGATTCTTGGTTCCTTTAGAGGGGAATGGTATTTAGAAACCAAGATCTGCATACTAAATGTGCTCATTCCTACTGATATGTTATTGCTTCTAGGCACTCTTCACAGACAGAATTAGGTAATATTACATACACAAATACACAGAGAAGTAGATAAATATGTATGTGTGTGTGTATGCACACACACACACACACACACACACACACTAGAGGCTTGGTGCACAAAAATTCGTGCACTCGGGAGGTCCCTAAGCCTGACCTGTGCCCTCTCACAGTCTGGGACCTTTCTGGGGATGTCTACCTGCTGGCGTGCCTGGTCAGCCTGGGTGAGGGTCTGATTGGCTGTTTGCAGGCTGGCCAAGCCCCCCAATGTGGACCCTGACCCTATTGGGGTGTGGTCAGCCTGGGTGATGGGCTGAGGGCCATTTTCAGGCTGCCCACAGCCCCTTCAGGTTTTGGGCCCCTACTGGGGTACCTACCTGGCCAGCCTGGATGAGGGGCTGATGGCTGTTTGCAGGCTGGCCAAGCCCCCCAGTGGCGTCCCTCACCCCATTGGGGTGTGGCCAGCCTGGCTGCGGGCCTGAGGGCCGTTTTCAGACTTTCAGGCTGCCCACAGTCCCTTCAGGTTTCAGGTCCATACTGGGGTACCTGGCCAGCCTGGGTGAGGGGCTGATGGCTGTTTGCAGGATGGCCAAGCTCCCCAGTGGGGTCCCTCACCCCACTGCGGTATGGCCAGCATGGATGACGGGCTGAGGGCTGTTTTCAGGCTTTCAGGCTGTCCACAGCTCCCATTGACCCAATGTCCCAGCAAGGCTGGCTGAAAGCAGGTTTCTGGGGTTTGTTTATCTTCTATAATTGATACACTGTTCCTTTAAGCCGAGGCCTAGGCAGGTAAAGAAGCCTTCTGTTTGCTTCAGCTTGAGGCTTCTATAATTGAGACAATGTTGCAAATATGTTGTTGGCTGGAGCACAGAGGGGCCCAGCGGCTGGCAAACAGTTTTACTCCTGCTGTAACGGAAGCTGCCTGTTTACTCAGCTCCGTGAGTGCCAGCCTCCATCTTAGCTGGGTTAATTTGCATACAACCACTCTGACTGGCTGGTGGGCATGGCTTAGGCGTCCAGAAGAAATGGTCAATTTCAATATTACGCTTTTATTAGATTAGATATATACATATTTGGATAGAGAGATATTAAGATTAGACATAGATATATAGTCATACTGATAATTGCAAATCCAATGCAAAAATACCCCTTCTGCCTTTGTAACTTCTTTTGCACTGTGAGGAATTCAGCTTCCATTAGCCTCCAGCTCAGTAATACACAGATTGTAGTTTCAGACTTGCTAATTCATAGCATTGCTAAAAGTAAACCTATGAGAGTTCAATTTGTTTATAATTTTTAAAGTAAAATTTGCAAACATTGAAATGCACAAAACCTACATATACAATTCAATGGTGTAACTCACATTTCTTTCAAAATACAAGGTACTCATCTTGTAATCAAAATCCAGGTTCGGCTGTCTGCCATCACGAAAGCCAAACTCGTGAGATAGGTGCTGGTGAAGAAGGAAAGAGATTTATTCAAATGTAGGCCACCTGAGACGATGGGGGACTCTTGTCCAAAGGCCACCTCAGCATCTCAGTTCAGGCAGAGGTTTTTATGAGGAGGGAGGGGGAAAGCAGAACAAATAGATCAAGAGGAGGAGGCTGTAAAGTTCACTACATATGCAGAGCAGCACAGTCCATTCCAATAAGGACCTAAAAACTGGCCAAATGATGGTCTGGTGTACGTCAGCTGGTCTTTGTCATCCTGGTTCTATGGCATCCTGGTTCTACGGTTGAAGGTCAGCAAATCTCCCTGAACTGTGTTTGACTGCTGGTCAGAGTCTATATCTTAGGAAATTACCTTCCAGGATTCTTGTACAAACATGCTGTTTATCTACAAGCTACATATTAGTCAGAGTCAGCATTTACAGAAACAACCTCAAAAGAATGGTGGGGTGGGTTGCAATTCCCCTCTGTTACAATCTCTGTATCTCCTCAAAAAGTTCCCTCTCTGTCTTCCCAGTCAGTCCCACCAGAACCAATGAATATTTTGCTTATTCTATAGTCTCAATGAGCTTCCTGGTTTTGAACCCCATCTTCATCTTGTGCCCACTCTGTGCTCTTCCCCCTCTGAGGCTCATGCCCCCTCAATTCCTGGCCTCAGGTTGGGTTGTGTCTATTCTTCCCTGATTTCCAGTTCGGCCCCTAGTCTTTCCCTATCCCCAGAGCGAGCAAGTTTGCCCCTCCTTCAGGCTAATATAGAAGTTGTTCCTGTACTAGTCCATATTCCTCCTTCCTCCTGGGCCCTAAAGAATCTCTGGACTCAAATGCGCTTCCAGGATAACATACTTTACTAATGACAACTTCATAAAAAAGGCGCAGTTCTTCAAGATTTGGTAATATCACCGTGTCTGGCCCTGCATGATGCCTGGATTCTGAGCCATGTCTGTTCCTCTGTTACTAAATCTTGCTTTCTCGCTCCACCTGGGTGACTGTCACAGTCATCGCTCCCTTGTGACAGCCAGAGCCAGCAGCTAGTAGGGTTTTCTCAGGAAGATATCTGGTGGACACGACTATAATAAACAGAAACTACATTATCTTGTGGGTGTTCATGCAAAGTGAAACCTGAACTCAGACCTGGCAAGTGGCCAGGGCTGGGAGCACAAGCGGAGACGGGCCCCTATACACCTTATAAATAAATACTTAATGAATAACTCCCTTTCAGTAGTGCTCAGCCTAGCCAGAGCTATATGGTGTAGAGCAAAAACTAAGGTGAGGCCTCAGGACCAAGAAGTCACACCCACGTTAATTCAGAAAACAGTTGGTTTATAATAGCTTCTTTTCCAGGCTTCCTAATGAAAAGTGTGGTTCAACCGTGAGTGCGTCTGAAAGGACTCTTCAACATGCAGGCATTTAGCCCCATTCTTCATGGGGGCCCTTGATTCTATTAGCAGATTCATAAGCAGTGGCATTTTTTTTTAATTTTTATTGATTTCAGAGCAGAAGGGGGAGGGAGAGAGAGATGGAAACGTCAATGATGAGAGAGAATCATTGATTGGCTAATTCCTACATGCCCCCTACCAAGGATCGAGCCCACAACCTGGGCATGTGCCCTTGATTGGAATCGAACCTGGGACCCTTTAGGCCACAGGCCAACGCTCTATGCACTGAGCCAAACCAGTTAAGGCAGCAGTGGCTTTTTCCATCTGCCTTTTGTGTGCTGGATTCCCTCAACAAAGCTAAAAGCTCCTTGAGGGAGGTGACAGTGTTGTGCATTTTTCTGTTTCCTCCTGTCTCAGCACCAGTTCCCTATCAGATGGCATGTGTCCAGTAGATACTTCTGAATGGAATCAAGTCTTAGCACCTTGACAAAGTCTTCTTTCCGTTGTATCCTACCTAGTTCTCAGTGTAGTACCCAGTATCGACTGGTACTACATTGTACTCAAATTGACTGAATAAATCATAATTCCACTAAGTGTTGCTGAATCAAAGTGTTACTACTTTCGGGAGTCTGCATTTTACAAGAGATCAACAATAAATGTGTAATGCTCGATAACCCTAGTGGGATTGACCTAAGAATGGAATCACAGGCAACAGGGATTCTAGGTGAGGAGGACATTTGTGACCAGGAGGCTTTTTGGTGCCCCGTCTATCATGCCACATCACATCACTCTTTCCCTGAGGCTTCAGAATGTTGGATCATAAAAGGACCATTATATTCTGCTGATAGACCCCTTTGGCTATCTACCTTTCCTGAGTTTTCTCTCTTCTATTACATTTTCATGTTTCCTTTGACCCAACAACAAATAGACAATACCATCTTCTTGTTAAAGAGCCCTGTAGGCATGCATCTCTTGCCAGAATCTTCTAGTTGCAAACCTTCTATGCTTTTGGCTTTTATCCCTAATAATAAGACTGTGGGCAGACAGACAACCAGGGGCTCTGCAGGGCTAGATCCCTTCCTCAGCACGCCACCTACATTCCAGGATTTAGTTAGTTCCAATTCCGTAGTCTCCTTCGTTTGCTCAGGTGCCCAGCTGTGTAGAATCTGCCTCCCACTGCTGTCGTGACCCAATTCAAGCTCTCACTCTCCCCTAGATTATTTTAACTATCTCCTAATGAGTATACCTATCTCTGGTTGTGATTAGCTGTAAAGGTATTTGGCCATGATCCCAAATTTATAATTAATTTCATACTGGGGCCACCACATGACCCACTAGTCCCCACATGTAGGAACAAGGCCAGGACATTTGGTACCTTATGTAGAACTCCATCTAGGAGAGCTGGAATGGGCCACAGCTGAATGGGGAGGTGTCATTCAGATGCAGGCCAGTGATTCTCAGTCTGGACATCAATCAGAACCCATTGGGGAAACAAAGAAAGATTCTGAGGTCCAGGCCCCACTCCCTGAGCTTCTGATTTAATTAGACTGGGATGAGGCCTGCATATGTTTATTCTTTCTCTTGACATGAACTTCTATATAAGTATAAAATACCTTTGGCCAAAAAAGTTACAAGTCCATCATTAGTACATTTTTACTTATTGTTACAAATTTTCATCACAACTTTAATTGTTGTGAAATATTCCACAAAGGACATATATTTACCCATTCATCTGCAATTTGTTGAACATTTAGTTTGTTTTCAGTTTTTAGCTATTATAAAAGGAAACATAATGAGCGCAATCTTCACATAATGTTCCTTATTGCAGGTATTTTATCTTTTATTAGGAGAAATTCCCAGAAACTTTATTAGTGGCCCAATTGTTTTTCAGATAGCTCTGAACCAATTCACACTCATTCTAGAATGAATGGCATTTCCATTTCAGCCAGCATTGGTCATCTAACATAACAAAACATTTATTCTGGGAGAAACAAGATGGCGGCATAGGGTAGACACCGCATATGCAGCTGTGAACAACTATTTCAGAAAAACTGCGAAAAGAACACACGGACACCACACGCACCCACAGGACGGCTGGCTGAGTGAAAATCCTACAACCAGAGAAAAGTCTGAGACTCAGAGCAGCAGCAGAAGCAAAGTACAGAGGTACGGAGGCGCGCGCACGGGCTCGGGGAAGGGCTGGTACCGGAAGGTCGTGGTTCTTTTCCAAAACGGAGAGAGCCACAAGCTCCCAGCGGCTCTGAACTCCAGCTCCAGACGAGTTTTGGAGGTCCCACAGACAACCAGAGACTAGCATCAGAAGGA
>PVJC01030779.1:0-20990 GCA_004026665.1 Murina feae
GCCAGGCATGCCAGCAGGTGGACATCCCCCCCGAGTGTCCCAGACTGCAAGAGGGCACAGGCTGGGCTGAGGGACCCCCACCCCCCGAGTGCACAAATTTTTGCGCACCGGGCCCCTAGTATATTAATAAGAAGTAAAAATCTGGATGAAATATAAGTCAGAATTGGGCTACTATTATTTAAAAAAAAAAAAAGGCACCTTCAGAATAATGTTAGATGGCATAGAGAGGAGGATGACATTCTTCTCCCTGGATAGTCTTCCTCCTCAACCATCCAGATCCCATCATCTTTCACGACCCACTCACAAAGCCATCCTCTATCCCCACAGCTGGAGTTAATTTCACTTCCTTTGAACACCCAGAGCACTTCACACTTGATCTGCAGTTTAGATAGTTGTCTCATTTCCTTAAGGATTGTAAGCTCGTTGAGGACAGGGTCCATGACTAATACATTTTTGTATCCCTCAACATCACACCCATTAATCTACGATGAATGAACTGGAACATAATTCTTCCACTATGTTAGGAAGCTGAGTCTATGTTGGGTCCATAATCACAGAGGTAAGCAAAATAATTGGAACAGGTTCAGAATAGAATCATGAAACAAAACGATGAAAGAGTGAGAGAAACAGAACTTCTATTTGGGGGAAAGAGGAAGGTCAAAGAAAGGCAGCCTAGAGATGCAAGTTTGGAAAGTGATAGCAAGGGACCTTCAAACATATTAAAGAAATAGCATTAAAAGGAGGCCTAACGTTCTTTTATTGGAGAAAAACAAAAAATTACTCAGGTTTCCGTGGGCATTATGAGTCAGCCTGCCAACGACTGATCAGAGCTTAACTACTAGCGTGGTGTGATGAAGGGTTGAGGTATGCCATACCTTATCCCATTCCCTAAAGAATGAAAATATGACAAGAAGGACTCTGGTGAATTGTTTTTTTGCAAAACTACTTGTGAAACAACTGCAAGCTTTTAAATTTTAGGGTTCCCCCCTCCACCCCTCAGGATGCTGAAACCTGTTTAAAGGAGAAGGGGGAGTTAGTCCAGAAAAGAATGGTAGAGACTCCGCCTGGGATTTGGAAAGCAGGATGAGTCCAATCCTCAAAAAGGGAGGCGGCCTTTGATGTCCTGGCATTCAAGGACCAGGGCTTAAGGACCAGACTCTTAAATTGCGTCGCATTCACTGGCCTGGATTACAAATAAAAAATACTTTTGTGCATCAGTGTCTGTGATTCAACATGGCAAGTTTCCAAATTCAGTCTTAACCCTCAGAGGAGGGCTCCCGGCAGGAACAGCGTGGAGCCCATTTCTGGAAGGGGCAGCTTAATGATTTTCTACTCTCCCCACCTCAAAATCATTAAAGTGTTCCTTTCCCAGAGCCCAAGTTCAAGCCGAGGGCAAAGGGAATTAAATGAAGAAGCTGAAACTGCAGCTAAGACCAGGGAACTGCCAAGGGCCTAATTTTAGGTCCTGGCTGCCCCAGCTGACACCCTGCCCTGCTGGCTCAGCCAGGAGGACCCCCCGGCGTGGCCGTCAGCAGCGGTGACAGTGAGAAGAGCGTCTGCCTCGCCATCTGCAAACGCGATTAGTGTGGCATTGGTGTGTTTTAAGAGAGGCTCCCAGTAATTTCTCCTTCGGCAAATGTTTCTTCAGGTGTCTGAGAATCAATAAGGGAAAACGTCGGTGCTGGGCAGACATCCCCACATGTTTGCCTTCTAACGGTCACGCTTCTCCACCTTGGAGTGCCCCCCCAAAGGGAACGGATCCTGGAATCCCTGGATTTTTGTGGCAAGCAACTCCCTGCTTTCCTCTGGCCGTAGCTCCCTGCCACAACCGTCGTGCTGCCCAGCACGTCCCAAGCTATGTGACATGGACCTGGAGGGTGGGAGCCATGCCTGCACTTGGGGGAGGATTTCTAGGCCTCTCCCACTGAGGTTCAGGCTGTCCTTCCTCCCTTCACCTATTTCCCAGCCGCAGGTGTCATGCTTAAGGCGTCCCCTGCAGAGGGCAGACAGCGAGAGCTGGCATCTCCCAGATCAAAGGGGGAAACAATAGGTTTTAAAGTGACAATTTTGTTATCCTGCACCCGGAATAATAACATGATGGAAATATAAGCCCCTAAGTCACACTCCACTCTGAATTGTCACCAGAGAGCAACGTTGCTTGCATAATTATGGCAAAGAAACTCTCTTCCCAAACCCCTCCCAAGGGCATGTCTTCCTTTCGCACTATTCTCATGCCTGGGCCCTCCACCGGGGATGAGGATCTAAATTCTGTGTCCCTACAGGTTGGGAACTATGCTCACCGGCTGGTGTTCCCTATCCGAAAAGAAGACTGTTTTTTATACATTTTTTAAAAAGAATGTATGTTTATTGACTTCAGAGAGGAAGGGAGAGGGAGAGAGAGAGAGAGAGAGAAACATCAATGATGAGAAAGAATCATTGATCGGCTGCCTCCTTCACACCCCACACTGGGGATCCAGCCCACAACCTGGGCTTGTGCCTTGACCGGGAATCGAACGGTGACCTCCTGGTTCACTGAGCCACACTTCCTGGGGTGAGATTCTTAGAAAAGGCTCACTACCATGGGCAATGAATGGGCAGGCTGGCACTGCAGGCCGAGGGAGAGCATCCCTCAGAGGCTGTGCCCTGGGTGAGGCCCACTGTTGTGAGGGGCACAAACTGGCCCCACTATTTCTCCCTCTTCCTCTATTTTCCTCCCAGTCTTCCTGGTCTGTCCGCTTTCCCTGTTTACTTGTCCCAAGTCCCCGGTGTCGGTCTGTCTCTAAACCTGTTTCTGCAGCCCTCCCGCACGCACACATGCACACATACACGCACACACGCGCCCCTGCCGCCCCCCTTCCCGTCTCTTGGCGCTGGCCCTTTCATCCTCTCCCTCGGGGATTTGAGATGTCGCTGCAGGAAGTGCTTGTCGGCCCAGGCAGCAGCAGCAGGGCCCTGTGGCTTTGACAAACCTCATTTAATTGGGAGGAAGCCAGGAGAATTTGAAAGAACTGAAACAGCCACGACGCTCCTTTTATCAGGCATAATTTAAACTCTGCATGGAAAAACCCCTATATGTATAAAGAAAAGTCAACTTCCCCCCTGCTGCGAGCACTCTCCGTCTCCCCCCCTCCCAGCGCAGGCCGCCTCCTGCAAGATTCCATCTTTTCATTTCTCCAAAAGTGTCAAAGCACATTTGGGTCCTGTGGCTGGGCGCACAGCGGAGGAATACAGATGGGCCTCTCAGTTACGCCCGCCCGCCTCCCCACGCGGAGCCCCGCTGTCGGTGGCTCTGCTTCCGATGGCCAGGAAAATCAAAACCCACGTTTCTCACAACACGTCAGTTTGGACGGTGCTGTGTCTTCCTAATTACCGTTCATCAGGCAAAAGCTGACGCCCAGAAAACTTGGAAGATCCCAGCAATTCTCTGTGTGTAGGAGAACAGATCCTAGAGGAGGACCAATGGGAGACGTTTCTTTAAATGGAGAGAGGGGAGTGTGTGTGTGTGTGTGTGTGTGTGTGTACACCCAAGCGTGTATACTTGCCTGATGTGGTAGCTAGAAGTCCTAAGCCCCAGAGGAGAAAGCTAAGAAGGAGAGATAGAGGGGCTCAGAGTGGGGAGAGGGGAGGGGATGGGGATGCAGTGGGGGGTGAGGGGCCAGGAGGGTACCAGTAAGAATTCCAGGTCACAGGGAGGGAATGTGACTTACTCAGCCACGGGCCAAGCCATGTCCCTTCCCTCCTTTCACATTCCACTCCAGGTCCACCTCCAGTCTCATCCATCTCCCTTGAGTTATTCTAGTTCCTCCGAAGACTTGCCTTGAGCGCACACACATTCCCTGAACATCTGTGGCTGATTACGCACAGTCTGGAGCAGTTTAGATATGATTTGTGCTAATATGTGTACGAGGGTGCCTGCTTCCTCTTCCTCACCCTCTCTTCCTCCCACACCGAAGGATCCTGGAGGTCAAGGACAAGCCTCTTTCCACCCTCAGTTTTTATAGCGCTTCCTATGTTCTTAACACTTAATGGCAGCTTAATAACTGCTGACGACTGACTCTTCTCGCAGGGGCAAGTCAGGCACATTAACCCCAGCTCATGACGATGGTTATTTTTGGAGATCCTCCATGACGCACTTAAATAATAAAATACCTTGAGAAATCCCAAACGAAGAGCTCTGGGCTGTGGCGGGATAATGTCCAGGGTACTGTGGGGCTGCGTTTGCAACCCTGGAGACTCTGGCCAGACCAGCTGTCAGAGGACCTTGGTCAGAAGCTCCTCACCCCATCCCAGTACCTTCTTCCCCGTCGGAGCCCCTAGACTAAGGTGACCAGACGTCCTGCTTTTGGCGGGACAGTCCCAATTTTTAACATTTTGTCCCGCGTCCCGAGGCATTTTAAAAAAATTCCAATTACTCTTTGTAACATTTTAAGTAATAATAAAAAAAAAAAAGAAAAAGAAAGACCCCCCCCCCCTTCCCGGTCAATGATGTACCGCTTTAAATCTGGTCACCTTACCCTAGACCCTTCTTCTTAGCTTTCATCTCTCCATCTTAGGACTCCTAAAAACTGCTTACAGTTGAATGGTGGGTGTTTTCAAAGAAACCCCACCTAAGGCTAGTATCCCCCCTACCCCCCCTCCAACAGCGGAGCATGACCACACCGCCCACATCCTCCGCACAGCCCTTCCTGGCCACAGTCGGAGAAACACGAGGAGAGCTCCGGCCACATGATCCCTCAGCAGATTGCAGATTTGGAGGATGACTTCAGGCCCAGGCAGCTAAGCTGATTTCAGGGTAACTTGTGTCTCCCACGGGCCTCCGGCCTGGGCGGACACTCCATTCCCCTGGCACCCCGCCTCGGTACTTCCCTTGGCAGCATCAGATTACCCATCAAGACCCGCTCAGCTCTCCTCTCTGACATATCCATGTCACCTCTCATCTTACTCTCTGTGGAGAGAGACGGGGTTGTTAGCAACTTTGGTTCTGCTGCTCCTGGCAGATGCCGGCAAAAGCAAGTAACTCCAAGGCGACTTTCATCTCCCCCCGTTTTGCAGTGTAAGTGTGTGTGTGGGAAATGTTTGGATCATCACAGGGAGGTCTATGTCACCTCGACCCTCGGTGCTTTTGAGTTTGAGAGAATCTCATGCAACACTCAAGCGAGATGGGCCCCATCTTACTTCTCCGGGCTAATTGATCTCCAAGCTCACTTCTGGCTGTAAAGTCTACAATTCTCCAGGGCTCAGAGCAAATACTTCGCACACTGAGATGAACGTGTGTGTGTGTACACACACACACATGCATGCACACACACTCACCGTCGGGAAGCTGGTGCAGCTGAGATGGCAGGGAGCTGAAATAATCATGAACCAGGGCCTCCTGGGCCGAGACGCGGTCTCGAGGGAAGCCTTTCAGCATTTGCGAGGCCAAGTCTTCGGCTTCCGGAATTCTGCCCAAACTGAAAACGTGGGGGGAGAAAAAGTGAGCTTCTCCAGAGAACTCCCTTCCAAAAAAATAAACGGGGAAAGAAGAACAGTAAGAAAAGGGTGTGTCAAACAGAATTTTCCTGGAATCAGTGAAGTTGATGGCAAGTAGAAAAATCACTCCCACACGGAAACTCTTACCTGTCCTGTTACTGAGAGGAAGGGAAAATCTGTGTTCTATCGTTTACCCACCCCTCCACCAGCCTCCGTAGTATCTCTGGCACCATCTGTATTATAAAAACCCAGCGGCTCTAACACAGTAATGACCAAGCTATCTGTCACCTGGAGGAGTGGCGGGGTCTGGGGTCCTGCAGCATGGTGGGGTCTGCGGTGGGGTCTGGGGTCCCGTGGCATGCCAGGGTCTGGGTCCCGCAGTGGTGTGTGAATGGGCGGGCTGTGTGCGTGGCAAGGCACGTGTGGGTGGGCAGGGCTGCAGGATTTTGCGAGGTGGGCCTCTAGTATATACATAAAGGACCCAGAATTATAATTATAGAAGCAGAAATATGTAATTAAGGACTCTTCTTTGAGGGACACAGCAGCCTCTACCAGGCAGAAAAGCCTGATTGGAAATATGCTCCCAGGGCAGCAAGCTCAGACTCCTGCCGGGGGAGGAGGGAGAGAAGCAATTTTGGAGGTGAAAGCTCAGGTGGAAAACACCCTTAGGTACAGTGTGTCTGAAGCTCAGCTCCCAGGGTTCTGAGGCAAGATGCTCTTCTGGCTCTCCCTGAGATGGAACCTGGAAAGAGACATAGTTAACTACCCAAATTATAGTAAGGACAGATCCTCAAGTTGGCCTGATGCTGAGTTATAAATCTGGAGACGAGTAAATCCATTAGTTGAGCAGCTACTATGTGCTGTAGGTGCTTGGCTCTGAGAGATATAGGCAAGACTCTGCCTTCTGACAGCTTGGTCTAGCAGAGGTGTTAGACACTAGACAAATTGTCATACAAATGCATGAGTACAACTGTGAAGGAAAAGGCCCAGATACCTGACTGAGAGTGGGAGGAGCTGGTCAGGGAAGGCTTCCCTGAGGAAGCGGCATTTGAGCTAAGAGCTGAGGAACTGGGGTAGGCGATGTAGGCAGAGATGTGTGGTGCTCATACAGATCCTGGGGTGGAGGGGAGAGGAGTAAGTTTAAGGGGAGAAAGGCCTGTTGGGTGGCCTGGACAAAGAGTGGGGACAGATCTGAAGAAAGGGAGGGTGGCAGGGGCTAATCCTCCAGGCCTTGTGGGTCTTTATACCTCCCATTTACTTAAAATGTTTGAAAGTCTTTGTTAATCGAGTGTCAGTCATTTAAGTACTCCCATCTCCAGAGCCCACAGAAGGGCTTACACGTGGAAAGCCACAGGAACAGGTCCCAGGAGGCAGTTAACCACAGGGCTGATGTCTGACATTCAGAATTAAACTGCATGGCCATGCAAATCGCCAACTAAGCAAAAATAGAGAAGCACTGAGAGCTCACACCCTTCCAGGACGCAGGGATGCTGGGACTCCTGGCCCAGAATCCTAATTTGCCTAATTTTTGCATAAGATTTACATGATAAACTTTCAGGTGTCTCATTCCCATGACATGAAACTGTTTCTGCAAACAGGTAACTTTACCCTCACACTCAAGAGTCACTGCTTTATAGACTTAAGAAAACATTTGCAAATCCTCAGTCCTTGCAAATTCCCAAGCCAGTTAGGAGACAAGGGAACCAGGGGCAGAGGCCTGTCCGGTAGCTGGTGGCCGGAAGAAGGGCTACTGGGTACGGGTGCTCTGTCCAGGCTTGGGTTTTCAGGCCTGATGTAATGGGGTTAGGGTGGGAAAGTTGGTACAAATCACTAGGGCCTGGTTTCACTCCAGGAGGAGACTCAGGAAAAACCTAGTGAGAAAACTGTTCTAGGCTCACCCTTGCTATAGGATGGAAGGAAGTGTACCAAACTTGAGGCCTGAACCCACTCTGTGAATTCCCCGGGGGTGAGTGGGTAGGTGGTTATAGTGAGGAGGGAGCAATGCATCTATTGGTGCCCACCTCCGCACTCCCATCCCAATCAGCATCTTGTTCTCTCCGCACATTCCCACCCGGGGGCTCGTCAGGACTGAATTGTTACAGAGGTGAGGAAGGCCGCAGGATGGCTGTGGGCTGGTGTCAGCATGGCATGCATACTGTTTTATCTATAGGCGGTTTATTCTGATGGCTGGGGAAGACAGGAAACGCTGATGGAGCTCAGAGGTGATAGGGACACATGGGAAGAACAGGCCACTCTTACCAGAAAATTCAAAGAAAGGAGAGTAGGTCCTGATGGATGACAGGAGGGCTTCTGTTTTAGGACTTTCCTCTTCAACGTACTAACCTTCCCACAAGGTTGTACCAAGGCTTCTAGTGGTGTCGGGATGGGTCTCAGTCCCTCGGCCTCCAAACTAATGACCACCGCCACCCACTCTTTCTGCTCCCTGGCTGGCAGAGGCAGCGACTAGGGCAAAGTGTACCAATGAAGGCTTCTCCTCCTGCAAGCCAGTCTCATTCTGGTTTTCCCTATGTAAGCCACGGGGCGGTGCTAAGATCATCTATCCAGACAGGGGTCAGAGGGCCTGTACACTGGCCAGAGAACGTTCGCCCTTTTTGAAAGAAATGATAAACAGCAGTTCCCTGGAGCTTGTCTTCAAAGCAACAGGGACTTTCAGGGGGTGCAGTGCGTTTGGAAATAAGTGTGGGGTGTGCGGACATCCTTGCGGGGGAGGGGGGCAGGGAGGGGGACAGAGTGGGGGGAGAGGTGGCTCCCAATGAGAGATCCTTTGCTAATTCATGGCTCTACATCCCGACCTGTTCTGCTCTTTGCACTCTGGCAGGCACTCCGCATGGAGGCTTTCTGAAGCGCATGAACGCTGTGTCTGGGGAAATGAGATGGAATTTAGTTGGGTTCAACACGACCACATTTTCAGGGAAGAGCAACATGGAATGTTCAGTTGGGATCTCTCCCCCTCCTCCCCACCTGCGAGAGTGTGTTTTTCTTTGACATTTGAGCCCGTTCCCCTGTCTCTGATGTTTCCCTCACTGCCCTTTTTGCCTCTTCACTGAAGCAAAAAGAACAGAGCGTCGGCTAATTACTCTCAGATCAAATAATACTGGTTATTGTAATTGGTCATTGTCCGAAAACACTGAGTTCTTCTTAGCCCGGAGGTTGCCTGGCACGGCTTAGTTAGCTAACTATTCCGGGAATGTCGCTATTATCTGTTTTACTTTGCAAAAGAAACTAGGGATTTGTTGAAAGCTGGTAATAAAAGTCGGCCCTGGTCTGCGCCGAGACTGGGTGGAGAGGGCCTGGGAAAGCATGACCCCCATGAATCAAGCTGCACCCCCCCTCCAATAGCCACTCAATGATGTTATTTGGTTTCTCTGTGTCGGGGAATAATAAACGCACTAGGTTTTCTTGCAGGCCAACACTCCCTGTTCTCAGGGCCTCGGGCATGGTGGAGGGGCCCAGAACAATTTTAATGACCAAATGCAGTGAAAGTAAAATGGTTCATAGAGAAAAACCAACAGGCTCCCAGGTGGCTGGCTCTCTCAGAGGCCTCTTCCTGGAGCATGGGCCCCCAGATGGAGGTGCTCAGTGGACTGAGGTCGGGAAAATGCCCCTTCAAACCCTGCTTCCCAAGATGGTGCTCACCTGTTCCAGACGTTCTGAAGGCTCTGAGGTTTAAGCAGTGGGAACCATTCTGAAAGGCACACACAGACACGTTACAAAGCGAAATGACCCTAAACTCCTGTTTCCAAAAATTTTAAAATCCTAAATGTTCTCCTTGGCTTGGAGGAAGAGGGAATCCAGGTTCAGGTAAAGGATGTGGAAGACCTCTTCTCACTATGAATATTTTATGATTCTGTGTAAGGTCACTATTATGGGGTGAATTGTGTCCCCTCTCCCCTGCCCCCCCCCAATGCCTTATGTTGAAGTCTTAACCCCAGGCACCTCAGGATTTTACCTTATATGGAAATAGGGTCATTACAGATATAATTAATTAAGATGAAATCATTAGGGCAGGCCTTAATCCAATATGTTTGGAGCCTGGCTGGTGTGGCTCAGGGGTTGAGCATCGACCCAGGAACCGAGAAGTCACCAGTTCCATTCCAATCAGGGCACCTGATTTTTTAAAATAAGGGGACAGAGACAGACATGTACACAGGGAAGACAATTTGAAGAGACACACGGAGAAGCCAGCCAGCCGCAGGAGAGGCCTGGAGCAGACACCCCCCTCAGCGCCCTCAGAAGGAACCCATCCTGCCCACACCTCAGTTTCAGATCTGCCTCCAGAACAGTAAGGTAATAAATTTCTGTGGTGTATGCCATCCTGCTTGTGGTATTTTGTTATGGTAGCCCTAGCAAACTTAATAGTTTATAAAGCCAACAAACATTGATTTAGCATTGACTGTGTGCAGAGCATGTGCCATGTGCTGGGGCAGCACACAGGAAATAGGCCCACCCTCTCCGAGCTTATAGTTCATCCGAGAGAGCAAAGTTTGCTCGCAGGAAAAGTCATGTGACCGATGATGGTGGAGCAAAGTCTCAAAAGAGGTAAAAAATAACGGAGCTAATTTTATATATTACTTGTGGGGGAAAAATGAAAGTGGATCCTGGCTTGAATGATCCAAAATGGATGACCAAAAAATATGTAATAATTTTCTTAGGAGCATTCTTTATATCATTTACGTGAGTATACATGTGTTTCTATTATTCTTGGGATTGACACTATTTAGCCCAAAATAAAACCACCCTAAAAGGGAAATTCCTTCAGGAAATACTAATTGAATGCTTCCTCTATGTAAGGGCCATAAAAGGAGCTATAGGGGATGTGAGCTGATGCTCCCATCAAACCTCTGTTTCCCGCTCCAGTGAGAAAAGAGGATGTTAACTCCCATTTAAAATGATGTTTTCGCCTTGCACTTTTCTTGGGCCTGAACAAATGGAATTGTTTTGGTTTTTAAAAGATCTCCTCTTCGAGCTCCTGCAGGAATGGAAAACACCAAGACTGTTTACCCAACAAAGAATTGAACCGATTTTGCTAATGCTGACAAATTCACGTTTGCATGTGCACAGCAAGTGACCCGGGAGGCTGGCACCAGTGATGGTGGTTACACGTGGGCTTCCCTCTATGTTTACTTTCTTCAATTTAGCATTTTAATCAAAATCACATATTCTTTTGACACTTCAAAAGTAATTTTTTTTTAAAAAAATAGGTTTTTATTGCTTTCAGGAAGGGAGAGGGAGAGATAGACACATCAATGATGAGAGAGAATCCTTGATCGGCTGTCTCCTGCATGCCCCCTATTGGAGATCGAGCCCATGACCTGGGCATGTACCCTGACAGGGAATCAAACTGTGACCTCTTGATTCATAGGTCGAAGCTCAACCACTGAGCCATGCCATTCTGGCTTCAAAATTAATTTCAGTGAACAATGAAATGTATAGCCCTAGCCAGTTTGACTCAGTGGACAGAGCATTGGCCTGCAGACTGAAGGTTCTCGGGTTTGATTCTGGTCAAGGGCACATGCCCAGATTGCAGGCTCAATCTCTGGAGATCAAGCAGGAGGCAGCCAATCAATGATTCTCTCTCATCATTGATGTTTCTATCTCTCTCTCTCTCTTCCCCCCTCTGAAATCAATAAAAATATATATATTTTTTTTTTTTAAAAAAGAAATGTATAGTGCTGAACATTGTAGAGGAAAAGGTGTGGTTAAAGAAAGCAACTGAAGTCAAGTTTTCAAGGTCGGATGCAATTGAATGTGACCACTCTGCTGGTGTCTTACAGCCCCAGGTAGGCACATACAGGTTATTTACTCTCCAGGCAGATGATTGTGCCTACATTCAAATAGCCAGTGAAGATAAGAATATCTGGCATTTGTTTTGAATGTTTATTTCCAAGTCCCTTTCTGTTGGCTATTTGCAGTTCTTCCTTGACCAAACAAAATTAAAATATTTCCTCGTTCCTAATGAAACCCGTTTCAATCCTCTCCCACGGTCTGTTGTTTCCATACTTAGAGCCCTACGTGCCATGCTTGTTGATCCTTCGTATTTTAATGCTTCTTCTAACTTGAGTGCTGTTCTTGTGGAACTTGGGTTTGGAATAAACTGAATTAGGGTTTGAACACTGAACCCAGGGTATGGAACTGCTGCTTCAGTTTCACTGAGACCTTAAGTGAGATACTTTAACTCTGGCCAGCCTGCTTCCTTGACTCAAGCTGGAGGTCATAGACTCTCTGCAAGGACGAAGTGATTCCCAGAATTCATTGAGATAATGAATGTCAAGTGTCTGCTCCAGAGCATCAACCAAAATAAATCCTGTTTGCTGCTCTTCTTCTTACTCTTCCTTTGAAAAGTGATGGCGAGTGAACAGTGTGTGATTAGGACCCTGGACCTGGATTTGGAATCCACGCTGTGCCACTTACCAGCTGTGTAACCTGTGGATGTTGCTTAACCTCACTGGGCCTCAGCATTCCCATTTGCAGAAGTGGGATGATTATCGTTCCTACTGCATAGGGTTGCTGTGAGAATTCAGGTAGTGCATGTAAGAGAAGTAATTCCTTATGCTTTGCCTCTGCTCTTTCTCTTGCCTGACGCACCATGCTTTTCTCTCTCCTCTCCGGTACTTCCACCTTCCCTCTGTAACTTGCTATTGCACTCTACTCAGATTCTACCGTGCTCCAAGCTTACCTTCTTACAAGCCTGGCTTGATTTCTCTTTAGTCCTCAGTGTGGGCTAGAGGCCTGTTTCTTAGCTATGTGGTGTAGTAACATGAACACAACATGAACACAAATCACCTTTCTTCCATTTATAAACTCGGTAACTTGGGGTAAAGTCCTTAATCTCTGTGGTTAAGTAACTCCAAAGTTTTAAAATCTGTAAAATGGGAATAATTTCCCCAGTTGTATGGGAAGATTAGATAAGATTACACACTGAGTGTGTAGTAGGGGCTCAGTAAATGTTAGTCTTAGGTGCATTGTTGTGTTGTCATTATTGTCTTTAATGGTCTCCAGATGTCTCCAGTGTGCTAAATGCGAGGCAGAGGAGGCTGGCCTAGCAACAAGGCCAGGGTTGACCACTCACCAGCGACTCCCACACACTTCTCTGAGCTTCTTGGGAGGATTCAATTAAGCAATGTATATAAAGATTGTGGAATATAGTGTCTGATACATAAAATATGGTTTTCAAGGATGGGAAAGAGGAAGCCTGATAAGGGAAAAATCAGTTCCCATAAATTCTCCCAGTAAAGGATAATGTGTAAGAGTTGCACAGGGAGGCAATGTAGTAACATTGAACTTGAGGTTCCCTGTCTTGCATAGATGGTACCTGACTCTTTTCCCACATCTATTTTGTAGCTGCATGAGCTGAGATAAAAGATTGATGTGTCCAGAGTTAGCCAGGTTGCTGTTATGAAGCCCAGCCAAAGCCCAATGCTGGTTCCTAGCCTTCCATCTCATTCCTATGCAGTAACCTGATGTTGAATGACCTTGCTTCTCTCTTATTGATTCCCGCCCCCCGGCCCGTGGTTATGCTGCAAGTGATCAACGAGAGAATGATCCACAAATAGGCATTGTACACACCACCATTTCAAGAACAGTCTTCTCACTCTGGCTTCAGTTGTCCCTAAAAATCATAGGTCTGTAGGCAGCGTATTTCCCTTCTCCTACCAAAGATGATAGTAAATCATTAGAGCAGATTTTTCTCCATTTTCTCCTGCTGCAGTTCTCTTTATAAGAGTTCTCATTGGAGTTCAATGGGCATTCGAGGTAGGAAAAGCAAAGTAAGCTGCAAAAAGGAAACTTAAAAAGCTGAACTTTAAGTTTCCTGACTAAATAGAGTAAAATTAAAATGATGGCGGAACTGTTGCTCTCATAATCAGATAATGCATTTTTTCATAAACATTTAAGAAAGCTCATTTCAAGAACAGGGACCTTAGTCAACAGAGGTTTGTTGATTGATTGATAAAACATCACCAGCATCATTTTGAGTCTTAACTCCAGGTAAAACATTTTCTAGTTACTATAGTCTTGCCACAATCACTCTAAGGTTATCTTATAGCTGTCCACTGAGCTACACCTCTGGAGTTTCCCAAATACAATGCATTCTTGAGATACCATATATTTAAGTAGTTGATAATGTTGTTAGCCTTATTCGCTATCTCTCAAGCAGTAACTTTAAAACTGCACCACAGAAACCTGCAGCTCTTCTCCTGTCTCTGCAGCGCTGCTCCACCCCAATGCATACATTCACCCCTCCCAGCTGCCCGCTTCCCTCTTCCTCAGTGACCTGGCTGGGAAGCTCCCCTGGTCTTTGGCTCAAGGACTGTCTCTAAATTAGGCTCTTCTGCCACTTTGCATTACCAGTCTTTAAGTTCCTATTTGGCCAAAGCCAGTGGAGGTTGCTCCTTGGCATTTGAGCCTGGCACTCCAATCCATGCTTCTGGTGGATCGCTTTTCTAACTCTGCATAAAAGCTTTCTGTAGATTCTAAGGAAACAGCCCACCCCCTGAAGCCTACCCCTAAGGTCATGGTCTTGGTAGAGGACAGGGAGGACAGGCTTTGCTCCTTGTGGGTGGATGGAGAGGTGGAGGGGATGGCATTGCCAGGGGTCTCTCGTCTTTCCCCAGGGCAGTACCATGTTAATGTCTGTTCACCCCCACAACTGATGTTTGAGCTACAGCTTGACCATGCCATTTGATGTTTATGGTATTTAATAATGCATAATTTGACGTTTACCATTCCCCTGTAGTCTCAAAAATGTTTAAGGGTTACCCTGGGGAGACACTGTGCTCAACACTGAGGATACGCAGAAATTATACTGGCCTTCCCCCAAAGAACTTATGGCCACACAACTTCTGCGGCACATTACCCTTATCGTTGTCGTCATCATCATCATCATCATCATCACCATCATCATGTCCTAGTCTTCCCCAGGCCCTCTGGCTATTCCTTCTCAGCTCCCAAAGACCCCTTCCCTCTCTGGCTGATCCTCAGTACTGTTCCCCCAGGGTTCCATCATAGTCTTCTTTCTCTACACTCTCCCTTGGGCAAATGAATTCACATCTGGGGCTTCACATACCACGTTAAGCAGATGACTCCCATTTTGTATTTCTAGATTGGACTCTTGTAATCACAGGCTTGTATTCCTAATTGCTTTCTAGATATCTCCATTTGGTGGCTTCACAGGTATCTTAAACTCAGAATATCCAAACCTTCTATCCATTACCTTTGTCACATCCCTATGTCTCCCTCCCTTTATTTCCTGGGACAGTGAGCGGAGCTCTCATTCTTTGCCCACTGCAGACGGGTTTTCTCTTCACAACTCAACTCCAATCAGTTACAACTTCCCCCTCACTCTGCCTTCCAGATGCTCTGCAGGTTTCTCCACTCCGTTCCTCATCCATTGTCAAGGCTCTAGTTGAGACTTTCTATTTGTCTTTGAGAATTGAGAGCATTGCCACATTGCTTCTGGCCAACTGATTCTACATATAGTCTCCAAGTGAGTTCTTCTAAATTTAAATCTTGCCATAGCACATGCCTGTGAACAGTCATCCAAGCCCAAATCTCTTTGTTTACTAGTCAAGCGCAAATCCTTAGAGTGATTACAAAGCACTTCCCCTCCTAGTCCCCATTCACCCTTCCAGCTCAATCTCCAGCAATGTCCCACCACAGAACCAAGGTTCTAGCTTCCCTGAGCAGTTTACCACTTGGCACATTACCACATATACCTGCTTTCCTAGTCCTCTGTGTCAAAGTCCTTTGTCTGGAATGCCCTTTCCCTTTGTTCACCTGGGAAAAGCCCACTTTGTTGTCTCTGAGACCCAGTTCATGCCTTTCTCGCCAACAGTCCCTGAATTCCCCAGACAATCCAAGGGGCTTTTTTCCTAGTCTTTCTAGAGATTCCCAGGAACTGTGGCTATAGTAATACTTTCCACATTATATTGTTTGTGTTTCCCCCTCCAGACTGTATGCCTTGAAGGCAGGTATCAGTGTCTTATTTATTTTTTAATCTCGAAGTCCAAACATCTAGCATTCAGCAATATTTGTTGAATGGATGAAAAATTGATGCTTGGATAAAAAATTAAAATGAAATAAACTTATTAAACCTTATTCTTAAAATGCAAAAAAGTAACGGAAGAAAGCCTACCTGTACATCCCGCTCTGTGCCTTACAGAGATCAGGGACAAAGGCACTGGCCAGGAAGGTGGGGAAGGAGCCTCCTGCTTGAGCTAGTTCCATGATATTCAGAAACTTAAGCTCCTTTCCTTAAACTAGGAAGGAACATAGCAGGGTGCAACTTGAAAAAAAGTTTTTTTCCCCCTTGCTTTCACTCATTTGCAGTTTTTCCTCATCTTAACTGCTTTAAGATCATCTAGTCCCCCTCAATAAAAACTAATAATTGCCACCAAATAAATTAAAGATGAGAAAACTAAAAATAAATGTAGAAACTGGAAGAAACTATTAATGAAGATCAAAGTGGGCTGTGTATCTAAGTGAATTGCACTGATGAGTTTGGGGGACGAGTTAATAAAGATGTTAATAGTAACTCCCCAGGGGCGTTGGGCAGTGCTCAGAGTGCAGCGGTAATGAGCCCAGTCAGGGCTCACAGCTTGGAGAGCGCCAGTGGCTTCGTTAGCTGGAGCAAGGGGTGGGGGTGGGGGTGGCTGCTGGAGTCTCAGGGTAGGGACTCCACTCACAGTACATTCCAGAAGCATGTCGCCAAGCTCACAGATTCCAAAATCAAGTCTGGGTGGAAAGACATACTCATCTAGAAATGGACTTGGAAAAGCGTTCTGAGCTGGTCCCCAGTCTGGGTCGTTGTTTTGTTACCAGATCATTCTATCTGCCCTTTGATGGCTGGAAGGCAATGTGGCAAACGGTCAGAGTGCTGCCTTGGAGTCCAGCAAGCCTGGATGTTCTGGGCCACCCCCTTCCTGGCGAGGTGACTCCAGGCAACACACACACCTCCCTAAGCCTCAGCTCTCTCCTCTATACAGTTGGGATGAGAACACTGTCCCCACCTGATAGGGCTGCTGTAAATCAGGGTAGAACAGTGTGTGTAAAGTGCCTACCTCATAGTTAGTGCTTAATAACAGTGGTTATAATTATCCAGTAATAAGGTGAGTGATAAGTTACATATGCTTTCTTGACAAAACAGGCAGAACAGGTCTTTTATTTATTTATGTTTTTATTTATTTCAGAGAGGAAGGGAGGGAGAGAGAGAGAGATAGAAACAACAATGATGAGAGAGAATCATTGATTGGCTGCCTCCTGCATATTCCCTTCTGGGGATCAAGCCTGCGACCCAAGCCTGTGCACTGACTAGGAATTAAACTGTGACCTCCTGGTTCATAGGTCGATGCTCAACCACTGAGCCATACCAATTGGGCCAGAACAGGATGTTTAGAGTCCTAGAGAGTACAATGGGAATGAAATCCGAGGTTCCCTAACTTCTAGTCATTGATTTCATCCTATATAATAAAAGCATAATATGCTAAGTGTCCGACCGATTGGTTGCTATTATGTGCACTGACCACCAGGGGGCAGATGCTCCCGTAGGTTAGCTTGCTGCTGGGATCCAGACAATTGGGACTGAATGAGAAGGCTGGACATGCCCTGGAGCCCTCCCGTGGTCCCTCCCCAACTGGCTGGTCTCCATTGGCCCCAATCAGGACTGGGCAAGATAACCCAGATAAGCCCTGATCGCTGGCCAGGCCGAGGGACCCCACCTATGCACGAATTCATGCACCAGGCCTCTAGTTCCACAGATAGTTAGTGACTTCATGTGCCAGTCAGGGGGCATGTATAAAATACTAGAAACACTAAAAGGGTGTGCTCTGTAGAAAACTTCAGCACTCTTTCCACTATGCCTTGCTTTGGGTAAAATCAATAATGGTGACACTACTGTTATGTGTGATTTAGTTTCCCTTACTGGTACCCACTACATAGCATGTAGATAATAAAGGCCCTCCCAGGGAAGAGGCCTGAGGCCATAGAGTGGACAAGCCTCTCACCACAGCTCGGGGCAGGGAGCAGGGAGAGAAGCAGAATGGAGCCTCCACCAGCAGAGACAGCTTCAATAGTCCCTCAAAACGGACTCAGGTCGGAGTTTGGAAACTGAAGGTCAGCTCTTAGGGTGTGCAAATTCAAACAATGTTTAGCCCCAAGCAAGCGAAAACAAAACTCAGTTCTGGAGCCGGAAGGTGTGCCTGACATCTAGAAGGAAGCCAGAATGCAAGGGAGTGAAACATCAAGAGTGAGGCATGGCATCTACTCTCACACATCTGTCACTGAGTCACAGCTCAATGCACCTCCACGCGATGTAGAAAACAGAACGACCACATATTGTTGCTGAGAACCACTTAAAAGACCATGTGTGGCGACGGATGTTCACTAGACTTAGTATGGCGACCATGTCACACTATGTACATAAGTCAAGTCATTATGCTGTACATCTAAAACAACCACGATGTTATATATCAATTATATCTCAAAAAAAAAAAATTAGGTCCCATGGCAGATGCAGATGAATTATTTCACTTATTTCTCAGAACGGCCCTGCAAAATGAGACTCAGGGATACAACCTGGTTAATGGAAGCAGAACAAGATTTGGCTATGGGCTGGCCCCCAGCCCATTCAGAAATGCTTCTGTAAGGACCGGGCAGAAAGCCCTGGCTTTGTGGTATATAATCGTGGTACTCCCACCAGCATGGGCCCTGGCAGGCAGGAGGAAGGACTAGCAATTATGCATGCCATGTGCTTGGCACACAGGGAACACTTTTTCAATGACAGGATTGTTCCCATTTTGCAGATGAGGGGACTGGGAAATAAGTAACTTCCTCCAGAAAGTGCAAGGTGGAGCTTGGACTTGCCCGTCCATGCGAGAGTTGATGCTCCTAGGTAAAACCTCCCTGCCCAGTGCCTTCCCCCCTAGTCCAGCCCACCAAATATCTCCCCCTTGGCTAACAGGTCAGTGACTGATCGGATGCCAGTCACAACCAACACACCGAGACTTGCTCAGAACCCTTTGAGCCCAAAGCACGGTAGCTCCTTAGCATCCCAATAGACAAAGGATTTTAATCACCATCTGTCCTGCCATAGTGACCCAGGAAGCGAAGCTCTTGCACTGGATTTCAGGTCAAAAGAAAACATTCCGAGAGAAAGGCTAGATGGCTGGCTGATAGTGCTGTCTGGCGTCGGCATTGCCTGTTATTTCCTGCTTCCACCTGGTGGTCCACGGTTGAAAGAGCAGGCGTACTGCAGAGGACCAGGCGTGAGCAGGCTCCCTTTGCCTATGCCCGTTGTCCATCGGAGCCTGCGTCCCTGCAGGCCTTTTAGTACCGCTTTCCTGCCTTTTGATTTCCTCTGAGCTCCACCAGTGGAACATCTCTCCACGTGCAGCCTTCTTTCCCGGGGCTGGGAGGACCCGGGTAATCCCGGATGCTTCCCTGCTCCTGAGCTCACGCCACAAATCAGGCCTGATTTTCAGCAGATATTCCTTTAAAAGTCTGAAGGCCTCTGCGGACTCCATTCCCTTCTCAATGGGAACGAGCATCAAAGAGACAGGAATGAGACGCTTTGCACGCACATCAGGAACTAATTGCCAATTTGGCAAATGCATCGCCTAATGTCATGCACTGTTATTTCTAAATCCTCTCCTGTCCTTGACCCCAGGATCTAGATGTAAACTTGGAACCATTAGTGAAGAAGGATAAAGTCTTCTGGTGCCCCAAATGGAATTGAGAGGGATTTAAACTCGGCGCTTTTGAGTGTGCTGAAATGAACCCAGCAGTACATTAATGCTAGGATTTGAGCTCACACAGCATGAGTGCTTTCAGAGACCGTGTTTAAGGAAGCAAACAGAGCCACGGCAGACCCTTTGAGTGGAGCAAAAGAAGCTGGATGAAACAATCAATGACACATTAAAAACCACAACTGGGCTGCAATCATGTGGCAGGGGAAAAAGTTTCTCTTTATCACAGGATCTCTGCATCTAATGAGACGGCGACTGGCAACCTCCAGGCGAGTGAGGCCTCTGTTTACGTTAGCTGAGAAATGTCTAAATATTTAGTTGAGTCTTTTTAAAAGCCTTACACAATTCCGTGGCAAACTCGTCTCTAAGGTACGGTCTTATGAACCCTAGATTGCCATTGGAAAATCTATGTAGAGGACATTTGGAAAAGAAAAGCCGGGAGATGAACACACACTAATGTGCACCTGGCTGACATGGCTTAGCTGGTTGGAGCGTCATATCAGAGGCTGCAGGCTGGATTCCGGTCAGAGCACGTGTGGAGTCAATGTTTCTCTCTCTCTCTCTCTCTCTCTCTCTCTCTCTCTCTCTCTCTCTCTCTCTCTCTCCAACAATATACATATCCTCAGGTAAGGATTTATTTTTAAGCACAAATGTTAACTTATGTTTTTAATCCAAAATTAACTATTTTTAATGGCTTCCAAATACTTCATTTAGAACCAACACCTTATCATTAATACCTTCTCTTAATTGATTCTAAATAATTCTCTACTTTTTAATCTATGCTTCACTCCTATTTGTTCCAGTTGGGCCTAAGGTACTTGAGGCTCAAAAGGGAAGGGGCTCCTGAATTTCTTTTTCTTGGGGCAGCGGGTAGGGAACTTTGCAGAAATGTCCACAGGGGCCCACCCTTTCCACTCACACTTCTGTCTTGCATTAGCAGATGTTAGCCAAGACCAATATCCAGTGTGCTCTAAGCTTCTGGGATCTCCTGTGCCACAAATCCAGCGCCTCACAGATATGGCATCAGTTGGGGTTTTCCCTTCTTTAGACTTTCTGAGAGAATTCCCTCTAGCATGCTGTCCTTTATCATTGCTTCCTGCGGACTCTTATTAAGGATCACAAAACTGCCCCCCTCCCCCACTGCGGGAGGCCGGCACAGCCCTAGCTCCCGCCAGTTTGATTAATGCGTCTTGGCTAATTGTGTGAAGGATGGCAGGCCTTTAGCAAGTGTGACCAGCTCATTGTTCAGCCAATCACAGGCGCCTCGGTTAGCATGTGAAAAGCGGGTGTGTTGCCAGGGGAGGGTGAGTATTCTGGCGGCGGAGTCAAAGGAGGAGCATTTTGGGGGGTCACAGAGCCACACCCACTTCTTTGAGGGGATGTTACTATGCTCTACTAAACCTGTAAACCTCTTACTCAAAGCACTTTTTTTCTCCTCCCTCTTTTTTCAAGGAGATCTTTTTTTCCCAGGGTGCGAGCAGGCAAGACACTGGCTACTCTGCAGATGGAGTTCACGTTCCAGGGTTTTTAATATTTCACTTTTATATTTCTGTTAGAGAATGATCCTGCTGAGAGTCTGGGAATCCGCGCTCGTCAGAACCCCCTCACTGACACTTGGATATATTGCTCTGAAAGCTATCCCAGGAGAAAAGATTAAACAAAAAGAAAAAAAGAAAGAAAAGAAAGAAAGCCTACTTTTCAAAGGCTACTTCTTAATCTGCCCACATCAAAATAAGACAACTGGCCCTTTGAAGTAGA
>PVJC01030780.1:0-20987 GCA_004026665.1 Murina feae
ACAATTGTTACTTTTACTGGTTAGGCCGGAGCTGCTCTTTCCTTCAGCTCCGGAGGATTCTATGATTGTTACATTGTTTCAAAACTGCTAGAGGCAGTTTAATCGGAGCTGAGCTGAGGGGCGAAGCTTCACTTTCGCTCCTGCCGCAATGGAAAGGGCTGTTTACTCAGGTCCGTGAGTGGCGGCCGCCATGTTGGCTAGGCTAATTTGCATATAGCCGCTCTGATTGGCTGGTGGGCGTGGCTTACCCTGTCTCGGAGAAACGGTTAATTTTAATATTTCGCTTTTATAGAGTAGATTATTTATCTTCCTTTTGTTAAGTGGTATGAATTCCCTATAAATGTTGGAGATTAAACCCTTATCTGAGATAGCATTGGCAAATATGTTCTCCCATGTTATAGGCTTTCTTATTGATGGTTTCTTTTGCTGTGCAGATGCTTTTTATTTTAATGTAGTCCCATTTGTTTCTTTTCTCCTTAGTTTCCATTGTCCTAGGAGCTGTATTGGTACAATGACATATGTCTGATATTTTGCTGCCTATGGATTCTTCTAAGATTTTTATGGATCTCATCTTACATTTAAGTCCTTTATCCATTTTGAATTTGTTTTTGTGTATGGTGTAAGTTGGTGACCTAGTTTCATTTTTTTCATGTATATGTTCAATTTTCCCAACACCATTTATTGAAGAAACTATCTTGACTCCATTGTATGCTCTTGCCTCCTTTGTCAAATATTAATTGAGCATAATTGCTTGGGTAAATTTCTGGGTTCTCTGTTTGGTTCCATTGGTCGATATGTCTGTTCTTGAGCCGATATCTGGCAGTTTTGAGAACAGTGGCTTTGTAATATAGTCTGATATCTGGTATTGTGATCCCTCCAACTCTGTTCTTTCTCAGGATTGCTGTGGCTATTCAGGGTCTTTTTTTATTGCAGATGACTTTTAGTAGAGTTTGTTCTAGGTCTGTGAATTATGCCATTGTTTTTTTTAATGGGGATTGCATTGAATCTATAGATTGTTTGGAGTATATCGATATTTTAGTGATGTTAATTCTACCAATACATGAATACAGATATTCTTCTATTTGTTTATGTCTTCCTCTATCTCTTTTTTCAAAGTCGTGTAGTTTTCTGAGTATAGGTCTTAGTTTTTGTTCTTAGGTATCTTAATATTTTTGGTGCAACGATAAATGGAATTTTTTTCTTTTTAGTTTATTTTTCTGTGAGTTCATTATTGTGTGTAAAAAGACATAGATTTATGGGTGTTAATTTTGTATTCTGCTACATTGCCAAATTCATTTATTAAATCTAGTAGTTTTTTTTTATGGAGTATTTGGGTTTTTCTATATATAATATCATGTCATCTGTGAATAATGACTTTTACTTCTTCCTTTCCAATTTGGATGCTTTTTATTTCTTCTTGTCTAATTGCTATGCCATAAATAACTTGACATATATTCATGGGTTTATTTCAGGGCTCTATTCTGTTTCATTGATTTATGTGTCTGCTTTGATGCCAATACCTTACTGTTTTAATTACTATAGTCTTATATGGTTTCAAGTTAGGAAGTTTGAGGCCTCAGCTTTATTTTTCTTTCTTAATATTACTGTGACTATTTAAAGTCCTTCATAGTTCATATAAATTTTAGGATTGTTTTTCTATTCTTGTGAAAAATGCCATTGGAATTCTAATAAGAATTGCATTGAATCTGTAGATTGCTTTAGGTAATATGGACATTTAAACAATATTAATTCTTTCAATTCGTGAGCACAGGATATTTTTTCATTTATTTGTGTCTTCTGTTTCTTTCATTAATGTCGCAGTTTTAAGTGCATTGATCATTTACCTTCTTGATTAAATTTATTCTTAGCTATTTTATCCTTTTGATGCAATTGTAAATAGAATAATTTTCTTGATTTCTCTTTCTGATAGTCTTTAGTGTATAAAACACAACAGATTTTTGTATCCTGGATCTTTACTAAATTAGTTTAGTTCTAACAGTTCTTTAGTGGAGTATTTATGATTATCTAATAATAGGGTAATATGCAAATTAGTTGTGACACTCACAGTAACAACCGATCAGTAGCTGCATGCATAGTAGGTGCTGGTGGGCAGGGACTTGCAGCATTGGGGATGTGATGGTGACTGCCACTTGCCCAGGGCTGGCCCTGGGCTCCAGAAAGCAACTGATGGCCACTGCCACTTGCCCAGGTTGGTGGCAGCAGGAATAGGGGTGGGAGAGACGGATATAGCAGAGGATGGCTTGTACTCCACACGTGGCGGCAGCGGCTGTGAGCACTCCTGATAGCTGCTGCCACTTGCCCAGGGCCAGCCTGGGGCTCCATCAAGCTGCTGATGGCCCCTGCCACTGTGAGGGTCCGAGGCTGAGGCAATGAGGGCCAGGTGAAGCTCAAGCAAGCCGTAGAAGCTGCAATGGCCAAGGCTCAG
This sequence comes from Murina feae, assembly GCA_004026665.1. Classification (NCBI taxonomy): domain Eukaryota; kingdom Metazoa; phylum Chordata; class Mammalia; order Chiroptera; family Vespertilionidae; genus Murina; species Murina feae. The sequence goes on from PVJC01030780.1 coordinate 2,447, forward strand.
GCAGCCTCATGGCCAGCAGTGTCAGAAGCAGAGGTATGATTGGGGCATCACTTTCCCCTGATCACAGGGTTGCCTCCCACAGAGGGAGACGAGACGCAGTAGCACTGAGGGGGTTACGGAGTGGTGCCTTCTCCTGATTGAACAGTCGCCTCCTGCAGAGGGAGGCCAGATTGCAGCTTATGCCTGCTCCCAGTAGGCCATCAGTAGGACATCCCCTGAGGGCTCCCAGACTGTGAAAAGGGGCAGGCCAGGCTGAGGGACCACCCCTGGTGCACGAATTTTGTGCACCAGGCCTCTAATCTATATATAATGTCATGTCATCTGAAATAGAAAGAGCTCTACTTTTTTTTCCAATTTGGATGTCTTTTATTAATTTTCCTTGCCTGATTGCTATGGGTAGGACTTCCAGTACTGTGTTGACTAAAAGTAGTATGACTGAGTATCCTTTTCTTTTTCCTAATTTTAGAGGAAAAGCTTCCAGCTTTTCATTGTCAAATATATGTTTCTTGTGGACTTAGTTAATAATAATATATCATTATTGATTAATTAATTATAATAAATATACTATATGAGAACCCTGTACTATAGTCACAATTTTTTGTAAATTTAAATCTTTTCTAAATTTAAAATTTTTTTTAAAAGAATGGATCTATGGCAAAACTATAATGAAGGGAAGCTATTTATTGACCTATGTGCTCCTATTTAATTCTTCAACTTCTCTAGCCTTCATGTGTATTCATGTAAAAAAAAACTATTTATTTTACATATAAATGTACATGTATGTAATACTTATATATGTAAGACAGGTAATCAATATGTGAAAGAAAATGTATTTGTTTGTACATATATATGAAAGATAATACTTCATGTATTATCACTGAGTTAGGAAATCAAAACTACAATGAGGTACCATCTCACACCTGTCAGAATGGCTATCACCAACAAATCAAAAAACAAATGCTAGTGAGGATGCGGAGAAAAAGGAACCCTCGTGCACTGCTAGTGGGAATGCAGACTGGTGTAGCCACTGTGGAAAACAGCATGGAGTTTCTTTAAAAAAAATGGAACTTCCATTTGACCCAGTAACCTCACTTTTAGGACTATACCCCAAGAAACCAGAAAGGACACAGCACAATTCACCACAGCTAAGATTTGGAAACAGCCTATGTGCCCATCAGCAGATGAATGGACTAGAAAACTATTGCATCTCTTACTGCTGCTATAAAAAAGATGGAATTCTTAGCATGGATGAAACTGGAGAGCATTATGCTAAGCAAAATAAACCCATCAAAGAAAGATAAATATCAAATTATCTCACTCATTTGTGGAATATAATGAACAATATAAACTGATGAACAAAAATATAACCAGAGACATAGAAACATTAAAGAGAGTGTCCAACCTATGAGGAAAGGCAAGGGGTGATGGGGTAAGAGATCAACCAAAGAACTTTATGCATGCATATGAGCATAATCAATGGACACCATCAATGGGGGGGGCGGGGAGGTGAGGGCATGTGCTAGGGAATGGGAGAAGCCAGGAAGCAGTCAAGGGGGGGGGTTGGAATTCATGTAATACTTAAAACAATAAAGAATTCAAATTTTAAAAAATACAAAAACCTTTTAAGACCTGGAGGAAGGAATTTCTACTACTGAGAATTTAAGTCATTGTCATATCAGAATCAGCACAATATCTTGTGGCAGGAGTAGAAACTTCCCTGCATTCTCCATTTATAAAACTAATCCTATCTAATAAAAGAGTAATATGCAAATTAACTGTCACACCCTCACTCCATCACTTCATCAGAAAGATGGCTGCAGCCACGGAGCTAGAGTGACCAGAAGGCTGTGTTGCCCCTGGTGATGGAGGAAACCAAGCTTCCCACCTGCTGCAGCCAGTCCTGAGCTCCACTCAAGGCTACAAAGTTTTACTTATAAATAAATCCCAGATACCTGCTTCCAGCCCATGGGTGTGGCCAGCCTGAAAACAACCATCAGTCCCTCATCCAGGCTAACCAGGGACCCCAGGGGGACCCCCACCCAGAAGGGGCTGTGGCCAGCTTACAAACAGCCCTCAGCCCCTCACCTGGGCTGGCCACACACCCCTGAGGTGTGGGTCTCCACTGGGGGGTGCTTGACCAGCCTGCAAACAGCCATCAGCCCCTCACCCAAGCTGGCCAGGCACCCCAGTGGGGACCCCCACCCAGAAGGGGATGTGGCCAGCCTGAAAATGGCCCTCAGCCCCTCACCCAGACTGGCCAAACACCCCAGTAGAGCCCCCACCCTGATCTGGGACACCCTTCATGGCACACCAGCCAGCCTCCACCCATGCACCAGCCCTCTATCCTATATAATAAAAGGGTAATATGCATATTGACCCTAACAGCAGAACCACTGGGAATGACTGGTCACTATGACACAAACTGACCATCAGGGAGTAGATGCTCAAGACAGGAGTTGCCCCCTGGTGGTCAGTGTGCTCCCATAGGGGGAGCTCTGCTCAGCCACAAGCCAGGCTGACAGCTGCCAGCACAGTGGTGGTGGTGGGAAATTCTCCCACTTCCTCAGCAGCACTAAGGATGTCTGACTGCAGCTTAGGTCTGCTCCTTCTTGGCAAGTGGATATCCCCTGAGGACTCCTGGACTGCCAGAGGGATGTCTGACTACCAGCTTAGGCCAGATCCCTCAGGGAGTGGGCCTAAGCCAGCAGGTGGTCATCCCCCGAGGGGTCCCAGACTGTGAGAGGGCACAGGCTGGGCTGAGGGACCCTTCTCCACCCTGAGTGCACAAAAATTTGTCCTGACTATAATTAAGACATAAATATAAGGATAAAGACACATGAAAATAGTTGATTTTGAAAAAAAGTGCTAATATTACTTTCCTTATGAGTACCATGGGCACAAAGCATTGAAGAAGTAGAAACCCCATTAACAAACTCAGAGATTTCTCCTATCCCATCTTATATAAATGGTCAGGTTTCAAAATAAGATATATTACAATTAATCTGCAAATAAAGAAACATTCCTGTGATCTTCACAAATACTGATTTTTACATCACTTTTACTTTATTAGTTTATTTTGTTAATTTTTCCCCATGGTCACCTCAAGGGGCACATTGTTCTTTTCCCATTTTTTCAGGATGAAAAATTTTGGCTAAAAGATACTCACTGATTTTCTAGGATATCTAGGGATTCATTAACAGAGTAAAAATTAAACTGCAAATAATGTCACTGAACTATTGTTATCTCCTGTATCTTCCTGTTTCCCTCAGTCCAAAGAAGTTATAAATATAAAGGTAACATAATTAAATAACTTTAGGGAAAATGCAAATAAATAAATTTGGGACAGATAATAAATATAAATTAATCAAAATGAGATACCTAAAAATGCACGATGTTTAGGAGACAGCAAATTAGATTGCCATATATAAGTAATAAGATAGGGCAACAAGAAAAGTCAGGGTTACTCTGGTTTGTACTCAAAGAAGAATAAGAGAATCTGACAAGAAAGTGAGGGAGCTGACAGCATGCTGTACTGATATCATACTTATCCTGTGGGATTCATTTTGGGATCACCAAAGCTGCTGACTTTTGGGAAGAACTCCAATTTACAGAATACACAGGTAAAATGTAAAAAGCACACAGACTGCTCCCTTTACTGCCCACCACCTTCTAAAGGCAAAACTCAGCCTGATGGACTGGACTTAGGAAAGCCAATAAATCAGGCTTGAAGCCTTTATGACATCATTTATTTATTTATTGTTACCTTTGATTTTTTTTATATGGTTGCTTCTGTTTAGATGGGACAACCCTACATGAATATAACCTACACATAAAGCCTGTGAGACTCTGCAGGTCTTTTTGCCCCCAAATCTCTTTACCATTATGCTGCCTTTTCCCTTCTGTGGCCCAATAGTCAGCATAAGAGAAGAAAAGCCCTGTGAAGGGAGCTTTGAATTTCTGTTTTCACCACAGAAGGTGTGATTCCCAAAGGGTACAGGTAAAATATTTGCCTATTATTGGAGCAGAAGAACATCCTTTAGCTTTCCTTTTTAGACTCTCCTCACAGGTTTGTTCATGCACTGACCTCTTTGCCATCATGGGATTCATAAAGAGTGCCTGCTCTAAAGGAATGGCTTGCATTATGCCTGGGTGATCTAAGATTGGTTAGCCCCTTATAATCAATATATTTTTTTCAGTAGGAAAATAGGCTAAAACCTACCCCCCACTTAAGGGAGGCAGAGCTCACTAAGGTAAGCAGGAAGAGCTATTCATGAACTGCTGGTGGTAAGTGGGAGAAATCTCACTGGACACATATAATATCCAAAAAAGTGAAATCTATAGACTAAATGTTTGTGCCTCCCAAAATCATGAATTGAAACCTAATTCTCCAATGTAATGGCATTAGGAGGTGGAGACTTTGGAAAGTGATTGTTGTGATAAATTAGTGCTTACACTTTATATGATTGCCTAAGCACTATGCTATACACCTGAAACCAATACAAAATAATGTTGAATATCAACTGTGACAAAAATAAAATTTAAATTAAAAAGAGAGAGAGAACCCAGAGAGTTCCCTCTCTCCTTGTATCGTGTGAGGAAACAGTGAGAAGAAGCCTGTCTATGAACTAAGAAGCAGAATCTCTAATGGGAACTAGGATTTTTCCATTTCACTCCAAATATTCCAGCACCTTGATCTTACATTTTTAGCCTCCAGAATGGTGAGATGTACATTTCTCTTTTTTATAAATCGTGCAATCTGTGATATTCTGTTATAGCAGCCTGAATGGACTAAGAGCATGAGTCAATTCTATATTTATAGACAGTGCCTGCTAGGTGAAGATGAGGAAAGTTTTTATTGAGTAGGAAAGGAGGGTTCTTCACCCTGCCTTAACCCTGATGACCAAGTAGGTGAGATTCTACTTTATAATTTATTTCTACTAGTGATAAGAGTGAGATAGACAAGTACAGCATAACTGCATAACAGATCAGATCAATTATTTACTGCTTTGTCCCTACAAGATATAACAATGACTTGACCTAAGGTATGGGGAAGGGGGTTGAGAGATGGTGATGGATTTGGAGATATTTCAGAGGTAAAACTATGAGGATTGGTGACATGTTGAATTTTCTCATTGGAGATGAAGAAGGCAACAAAGACATCAAAATTTCTGGCTTGAGACTAAAACAAAGGAGTGTATGGTCAAGACAGGGAATATAGGAAAGGATCAAGTTTGTAGGAGCAAATAGAGGTGTTCTGAGTTGTTCAGTTGGATACACTGAATGAGCAGCTGGAAATACAAATCAGTATCTTAAGAGAGATCAGGGCTAGAGATCTAGGTTAGGGTGTGTCTTCAAAGTGAAAGCTGAAATTATAGCAGGTTACAAGAGTACATATAAAGTAATGAGGAAAGTACATAGTCTTTCTTCTAGGTGGGTACGAAGAAATAGGAGCCAGTGAAAGATGACATTAAAAATGCATCAGGTTCAACTCTTTCTCTCCATCGTCATGTGTTAAAGGGAATAGAAGTTTATACTTGGAGCTTTCATGTTTGCTTCTTCTACTTTTCTTTTTTAATACATATTTTTATTGATTTCAGAGAGGAAGGGAGAGAGAGAGACAGATAGAAACATCAGATGAGAGAAAATCATTGACTGATTGCCTCCTGTATGACTCCCACTGGGATCAGGCTGCAACCAGGCATGTGCCCTGATCAGGAATCAAACCATGACCTCCTGATTCATAGGTTGACCCTCAACCACTGAACCACACTGACCAGGCAACTTCTATTTTTCTATCAGCCACCTACTGCCTCATCTTTTGGTTCTGACCTTCTAGACTCTGTCTTTAAGTACCTACTATCACTCACAGATTCCCTTCTATCTTGTCTTTCAAAATCCAAGAAAGTCCTTGTTGTCTTTTTTATTTTCTGAAAATTTATTTTCTCTCTTTGGCTGGTTTTATTTTTTCCAGCCTCTATATGGACTTTTGTTGGAGATCATACTTGTGTTTTGTTCTTTATAGCTGTGTGGCTTTGCACAAGTATCTTAACCTCACTGAGTTTTAGTATAATTATCTGTACAATAAAAATATCTACCTCTAAAGATGGTTGTGTTATTCAAAAGAGTTAACATTGGTCAAACATCCATTCTTGTGCCTGAACCTGAGCAGGCACTCAGTAAATAAAGACTCAATCCTTACTCCTACTTCTCTTTCGATCCCTTAGCATTTTGTTTGTATCTATGTTGTCACCAGCTAGGCAAATTCTTACTATTTTCTACCTATTATACTATAGTTCAAGGTCTTCAAGGACTAGGAATAGAATGTGTCTAAACTTATATTTATGAAAATAAATAAACATATTTATGTCTTTTTGGTAGCATACAGTGTGGGAACATAAATAACTGAAAATATATTATGTAAAATCTACAAGTAAATATCTCAGTAAGCATCTGGAACATTGTAGGCCTTAGTAGATATCTACCAAAGGAATAAAACCCACTGGTCATTTTTAAAGCTGTATTCTAATGTAAAGAAAATATGGAAAAAGGAAACCTTAGCTTGATTTTATAAATCACAAGCAAGTAATATCTAAATTCTAAGCCTTTGGGGCGCTAGTGTCACCATGAACTGTGCTCCTTTCTGAAGTAAAATATTAATCCGTGCTATCACTGCAAGGAGCAGCACCCTAAGTGACCCACTGAGTAACTAATCTAAAATCTGGCCTCTTTGGCACTCCAGGCCAACAGAAGATAGTGTGAATCACAAGTGCCTGGCAGTAGGCCAACTAGTCAGGCTGTTTCCCCAAATCTCCACCTGAAGTGCTCTTTCAAACCATGTTTCCCAAACTGCCTGCCCTTCTAGGTTTTATTTAGATTCTGTTCGCTTCCATGAAGGTAAAAAAAAAAAATGGAAAAGAACTAAGCCCATTTTTAAAAAATAAAAAAAAAAAAAAATTGGTGTCAGGGCATAAGATGCAGCAGTGGACTAGTAGAAAAATGACAGAGGAAAGGCAAACGAGATGGATTATGGTCTTGGTTCTATAATATGCTAATTAACTCTGTGGCCTGAAACAAGTTGCTAAAACCTCTGAGTCTTCGTTTCCTCATCTGATTAATGTTTTGCAGCTTTCACAAGACTCATTGGATCAGATTAGACAATGGGAAGTATTTGAAAAACTGAGTTTCCCTTTGAATATTTAGAAGATGAATAAAAAAGAACACCTAAAGAGAGTGCTCCATACGGAAATGAAAAGTACTGACCTACTGTTATCCGAGGAAAGGACAAATCTAGTATTTATTTGATCTTTGATATTACAGAGATTCTTTGACCTGTCTTAAAGTTTTCTTTGCATGTACTTTCAAAGGACCCCAGTTTTGTATCTTAGAAATATTTTTGATCTAGTCTTTTATATATCCTTACATTGATTGCTTTTGTACACAAGATTTCAAGAAAATAGTTTGGCACTGGTTAAGCTTGCATATAAAGCACAAGTGTATGAATCTGGGAAAATAATGTCAGTTATATGTAATGATCATCTTAAATAAGCAGTTTGAGGCTTATCTAAAACTCGCCCAAGCTAAACAAAGAAGGCAGTCAGCCGAGCCTCAGACACTGAACTCTGAACCCTGGTTGGACCTTGCACTGGGCAGCATGGTAACAGGAAGGCAGCAAGACACACTTTGAACCGGGGTTCTAAGGCTGCCATGGGGTTAGACAGGGTGACAGCTGCACTTTGCAGCCTGAACTTTGAATCTAGACACAGGGGCATTTAATCTCCATAACAGGCACTTTGTTTTATTACTTATTAACAGCTCCTCCTTGAGTAAAGTTGTTTGTTAATGGAACTTTAAAATATGACTCCTCGCCTCTTCTTTCCTGCCATAGGGATGGGCATATGTGCTTGTTTGTACTATCTGTCCTGAACATGGGCTGATCTTCCCACAAGGAAAGCTTTTCCTATGCTCAGAATCAGCCCTTGCAGAAGTGCCACTTTGTCACTACGGTTCAGAGGCCACACACTGCTCTCTGGATTACACTCAGAGAAGGTAACGACGGTCCTTGTGCCATTAAACGGCACACCAGGCAATGACTTGTGTCACTCCACCCTCCCTACCTCTTCTCCTTTCACTCTTTCGCTTTACCTTTTCTTCCCCATTTCCCCCTCCTCTCCTATTTCTTTCTTCACATTCAGCCTCTCTGTGGCACAAAAGTAAAATAATGGTGACCCCTGTCACATACATCATTTCCCCTGCCAGTGTAGCCAAGTCATGCTTTGTTGCAGCTGGAAGTTACAGCAATTGAAGTGCACATCCATGTATCCTCTTTCCCACATAAACATTTGTACTTAACTTGAATGCATTGGTAACTGATGTTCAGTAAGCCTGAATGATTAGCTATTTAACCAGAGGGTTTGGACCCTAGAAAGGGGAAGTGAGTTGTTAATGAGCCAAGCACTAGTATAAAATAAGCACATGTATAAAATAAACTAGTCCTACTGAAAATATGCAGATTTTCATGCCCTCAAATCAGAGACTATATAGCACTGCCTCAATTGCTAAATTTTGTTTAATAGTGATCAAGAAATAGGCTTTGGTTTCTAGGACTTACGAGGTGGTGACTACAAGCTACTCATTTAGTAACTAACAAAGACTAAGGAGCTCCCTCAGATGTTTTGCTTGAGGGCTTGGGGACCCAGAAATTAACCTTTACTCAGCTACTTTGTCTATTTTGGGAGTAGTTGAGCTTCATTGAGACAATAATTCACTTTCTTATTTTTCTTTTTATGTTTATAAAAAATGCCTCTGTGTCAAGCTCATTCCCTGATGGGTCAGTTGGAGTGAACCCAGTCTGGGCACCGTGCATCAAAAACTCCTTATCCTCCCTGGCCCATTCTCATTCTCCCAGCCACACACACAAACCAACCCCCTTCCAGGGTTGATTCAGCTCCACCCACCCATATGTTTCAGCCCTCAGCCACTAAGTTCACTTATGCTCAAGCTGGTTGACCAGAACTATTTACACATTCTTTCCTTACTTTCCTCTTTTTTTGTGTGTAGTTTTTTTCCTAGTTTTCCTCCTCACTCCTCCTTCTGTCACTCTCTTTTTCTTCTCTTCTACTTTTATTTTCTTCCCTTTTTTCTTTTAACTTGCTCATAGACATAGTTTTAAAATCATCACTGGAGCATGAGTGAAAATGTACAGGAGTAGGTCAGGCCTCTCTGTGCACTGCCCTCCCTTGTAAACGTACTGTAACAAGGGGGTGAGACCCAGTCATTTATCATGGTATCTGAATTTGGATTATTTATGGGAAGAGAAGGGAAATGCAAAACAAAAATTATCCTTTGGAAACACGGGGTGTTTAGCTTTTAAGCTTAGTGTCAGCTCTGGGTGATCCACAGACCCTGTATATCTCATTTTCTGGACTGGGCTTTCCATGTACCACCCACTTCACTGCAGGCTGACAAGAGTTTCAGTGTTCTCATGCCAGTGATGATTTTGGTGTTGAGAACTGGCATTTTTGGTTCTTGGGGCTTGCTCCCTCCTGCAGCATTTTTATTACTCACTGCTTTCTTTCTGGAGCACTCCAACTCCCTCAGCTGACTGTCCAATGGCTCCTCCCAAGGCCTTGGATTAGGGCTGCACCTGTTTGGGATTTACTCAATCTGAAAAATAGTAGGACTCCTCAAGAACACCAATTACCTTTGCCCTGAAAGCAATGCAAGTCTGTGCTTTGGCAGCACACTTAAGACAGCCAGGGCTGCAGGCATAGCTGCTGAATTCAGTCCCAATTACCATAAACCAAACACTAATTACTCCAAAGAGAACACTACAGTTGAACATTGACTTACATTTCCTTCCTGCAACTGAACCTGCCTCTCAATCACAGCATCTTGCCACCTGCTTCAGGCAAGAAGGTTTATCAAAGTACAAGCAAAGGTTATTGTAGCTTACCTAGCTGGCAACTATAAAACACAAAACAGAACTCATCCGATTTTATATCCACTAAAATAATCCATGCTTAAAAACAAGAATCATAACATTTGTTGAATTTGTTTTCTTTTTTAAATATTTTTATTGTTTTCTGAGAGGAAGGAAGAGGGAGAGAGAGACAGAAACATCAATGATGAGAGAGAATCATTGATTGGCTGCCTCCTGCATGCCCCCTACTGGGGATTGAGCCTACAACCCCAGCATACGCCCTTAACCAGAATCAAACCCGAAACCCTTTTGTCCGCAGGCTGATGCTCTATCCACTGAGCAAAACGAGCTAGGGATGTTTTCTTTTCTTTTTTAAGTAAAGATTAATTCAGTAAAGTAAGCATGATTATCCCATTTTTGTTTCTAGTTCCTGACCAATGATTGAGAATTTACAAATGAAACTCCTATATAACAACTCCTCCTGTTCATATTCTTTGATCTCTTCTCCCATTGCATACACTTGCATGCACCCACATGTGTGCACATACACACATGGTAACAGGTGGGCAGAGATAGGGAAACAGATAGTAATCTTGCTGAATTAGGAGAAGCACTGGATCAGCCAACTAGGGCAAGTGTCTGCACTGGGATCTGTACCAACTGCCTGAATGATAGGGACAATCACTTACACATTTAGTGGTCAGTATTTACATGTGTAACATGACACTTGGAGGATATAGTCTCTGGTTCCCAGATGGAAAAGTTGAAGAAAATAAGCAACAAAAAGGAAACTATTAAGGACAAAGTCAATGCCACATGGTAAGTAGGAAGGTGATAAAGATAGGGAAAGTACAGTCTCCAAAAAGGATGCAATTGGTTTGCTTTCTCTGAGCCATCGTGCCAATCTTTCCTCTAATTTTCAGAGAAATCATTCATCTCAGCATGTTCAGATTTCTTCTATTTAGAAAATAGACTATAATATTTAAAAGAAAGGAATAGTGGATAGCATAAATTTTGCTTAATAGTAAACTAGGTAAGAATACAAAGTTAGAGCCTGACTGGCATGGCTCAGTGATTGAGCATTGACCTCTGAACCAGGAGGTCACAGTTCAATTCCCATCAGGGCACATGCCCAGGTTGCATGCTTGATTCCCAGTGTGAGATGTGCAGGAGGTAGCTGATCAATGATTCTCTCTCATCATTGATGTTTCTATCTCTCTCCCCCTCTCCCTTCCTCTCTGGAAACAATAAAGTATTTTTTTAAGAGTACAAAGTTAAATTAACTAATTATTGCTTGACATGATCAACTCCATGACACTCTAATTTTCACCCTAAATTTCTTTTATTTTGTATTAAATCTTCATTGTTGAAAGTATTACATATATCCTCTTTATCTCCCATTGACCTCTTCTAGCCCACCCCTGCCCCCACCCCAGGCCTTCACCACTCTCCAAATTTTTTTTGGCACTAATTTTGTATTTATATTTAGCAAAAATAATGTTACTTGCCTTTGATTATCTAAGCAGAGTTGTTCTGGGTAGAGAAAAGAATAACAAACCTTTAAAAATGTCCATCAAACTGCTGGCTCTCAATAGTGCTTATATGAATGGTACTTACTGGTTTTTACCTTTCATACTTCTTGCCCTATTCCTAAAATAACACTCCAAAATTATTTGATAAGAAAAGTCAAAACTTAGTGCATGTTTTATCATCTCCAGCTACTTTATTATTCGCCTAATTCAAGAGTCATTTCCCATCCTCGCCTTTAAACTATTTGTTCATTTTCTCAGTTATTTCTTCCATTTTTGAGGTCTATGAAGTTAGATAATAGGTTTATTACCTTTAGAGCATCCTTTCCTGCTTCAAGTCCCTGAAACACTCTTGAAATAGTTTTTCATCTTTCCAAATGGAAGCTTCAGTTTTCTGTTTATTGTTGATAGTGCTTTTCCTGAGATCTATTTATCCATGTTGCAGTAATGACAGGACTTTGGTTCAAGCTTCATCTATTATATTCAATAAAGATGCAAATAAGAAAAAAATATATAAGCTTTAGCTTGTTGTTCTCATGGGGAGAAAAGAGTGAAGGAAAAACTGAATCATTGACCTATTTACTCTGCAGCAGCCTCTAAAAAGTGAGAAGAAAGGATGAGTGCAGAATTCCCAGAAAGAAAGAGAATTTGCCATATACCAAACACATCCTATGTAATAGGCACTATACTAGGCTAAAAGAGTTTATATGTATATTTCTACCCTGACAGAAATCTGCACAGAACATATAGAGTTCACCACAAATAGAGATATAGCCAAGAACCGAGAGTTGTTCTCTACTGCATCATAGAGCCTGTCTAAATGTTTTATCCTGCATTCAAATCCCTCCACAATTTAGCTCCATATGTCCCATACAAATTTACTGCCCATTATTATACATAATATATACTCCTCTCAATCTCCCTCATCACAGCATTCATTTATGGTGGAAAATGTAGTGTTTGGAGCCTGCTGTTTATGTGTTATTATGTCCTGTCATTAGCCTCCTATGACATTTTTGAACCTCAGGTGCTTTATCTTCAAAATGGAACTAATGTTTCCTTGCAGATTTAATGTAATATAGTGGTGAGGCTTATAAATATACATCATAAACTTAGTCTTACAGTTGGCATGCAGGAAACACTAGATCTGTTATTATGTCATCATTATGATTAGTGTTGAATATCTTCCCCACCCTATCATCTTCTAAATCTTACTTACCAATTTACACTTTAATGCCCTTTAAAACCATTTTTTCACTCCATGTTCAAATCTATAGATTTATTTTCTTCATATATATTTTCACTTGATCATAAAGTATTTTGTACCACATAAATCTGTTCTCAAATGACTTGCCAACTTATATGTTTCTCTTCAATAAATGAGCCTTCAATAAATGAGCAATAAATATTTGTCAAGTTTTCACCTGTTCAGAGAGTTTGTATTTATTGAGCTTCTTAGGAAATAGAAACTTATTTTGTAATATTAAATGTCAGTAAACAAGCTACAAGCACTTAATTTTAAACAAGTTAAAGTTATATAATGCTGTTATAATAGAAAACATAACAGTGCAATATAATGGCTCTAATAAAATATTTAAAACACCTGATACATGTTTTCACATGTTCTAAAAACGTTCTAAACCTGAAATTAAGGTATGCTGAAAACACATTTTAGTATTCCTTTGAACAAACAAAACGTCCCATGATTATTGTTAAAAAAAAAAAAAAGCTACCTGTTTGTGTTTTTCTCTCATGGAAATGAAATAAATCAAATGGAATATCTGGAAGCTGGCCTTTTATATAAATAGCCTGTGGTTTGCTTTTGATTCAATATGCTGATTTACACAGAACACACAAGATTATAAATTACCTTTGGTATGATATACTTGAACAGTTTGAAGTGATGACTACATTATAGTTTAAAGAAAAATGTAGAAATACTTTTATTTCTATGGAGATTTTGAGAAAAATTAAGGAGCAGTGGTATGTAAAGTCCAAAATGTAGATTAGTCTTCACCCACCTGCACAGAGATTAGCAAACCTCCTTCCCTGAACTTTACAGGTTTGATCCACACCCAAGAGACACATCCAGTTCTGCCTCTGGGATCTGCCCCAACCAGCTTTCTTGTCCATGATAAGCTGTAAGAAACTCTTTTGTTCCTCTTTGTGAATCCATGTGTCTCACCATTTCCTGCAGTTTTCAGAAGTTACTTCAAAGGTTATTTTCAAGAGCAAGCCTCCTGCTTGTTCCAGCTCCATGGCTGCTGGCCGCCATCTTAGCTGGGTTAATTTGCATACAGTCACTCTGATTGGATGGATGGTGGACATGGCTTGGCTGCTGAGAGTGGCTTAGGTGTCTCAGAGTGATGGTTAATTTGCATCTTACTCTTTTATTAGATTAGTTAACCAAATTTCTACTAATCATTGGAACTATTTCCTTTCACAATGTTTTGAGTTACCTCAAGTCTTTTGCTAACTATTCTGTCTACACATCTTTTGCCACAGGTCAAATTTGGAGTGGGATGGATGATAAGAATGATTGAAAGATCTCAAATTTCTCTGAAGAAGAAATTTATATCAAAGATCTATTGCAGACAGAAAATATCCCCCAAGATAAGTTAATCTGAAAAGCTAATAGATTACAACTGTATAATGTTTGGATAGCAAGCTTTTTAGTTAGTCACTCACCTAGGAATGTTACATAATTAGGAAAGTCTCAAGTACATCCACACATGATTGGTTTGTCTTGAGCAATTGGCATGATATTCATTAGAGTATTTTGAAAATGATAAAAATGTTACATGCCTCTAAAACAGGATTCTGTTTCACTGTTCTGGATGAAAAGAAAGGGCAATGGACAATCAACCCTTAACCCAACAAATATTATGCACCACCAACTGTTCCATGCATGCAAAGCTGAATGTGCTTAGCCTGGGGAGCATCCAGACTAAATTAATACCTTGGGTCCAAAGATACAGTTACAATTAAGAAAGGTAACAGACACATAAAATGTAATCTTGCACAAGAGATATGGATGGGAATGCTTCATGGTCAGCTTCTGGTCTCAAGTCCATCATTTTAGGAAAGACATATAACATCTTTAGGTTTCAACACCCTTGGTTGTAAAAACTAAGAACCCAATGAGGTAATCTTTCAATTTTTCTTGAGATCTGAAATTCTACAATGTTAGGAAACAGAATATGAAAAAGTATATCATACATGTTAAAATTCTGTGGTTCTTACAACTAGAGAATTAGAATAAGGATTTGTATTCCTGGTTTACTACTAATCAAGGAAAGTCAGAAAACCCAAAATTTGAATGACTACATGTTCCTGTGGCAATATCAGATATTTGAAAATTACAATTAAATGGTTAACGTGGTAATGTCATCTATTACTGCCAGTTAGACCTTACCCCATCATTTTACTACTGGAGTCCTGCCATACAAGGCCTTTTAGTTTGGTTGCTAGAACACAAAAATGTTCATTTGTGCTGTGGTAGACAGAATGATGGCTCCAACAAAATGTCACACCTTCAGAACCCGTGACTATGTTATCCTACATGGCAAAAGAGATTTTTATTATATGATTAAATTAAGAACCTTAGATGGGAAGGTTATCCTGGATCATCTCAGTGGACCAAATGTGCAGGCACAAAAGTCCTTAAAAATGAAAGAGAGAGGCAGCAGATTCAGATTCAGAGAGACTTGAAGATGTTACCCTGCTGGCTTTTAAAATAGAGAAGGGCTATGTGCCAAGGAATTCAGATTGCCTCTAGCTGAAACAGAGAAAGAAACATATTCTCCCTATAGTTTCTGAAAAGAAAGCAGACCTGCCGACACCTTAATATTAGCCCAGTGAATACCATGTTGAACTCTGACACCTAGATCTAGATGACAAATTCCTGTTGTTTTAAGTTGCTAGGTTTGTGGTGATTCGTTACAGCAGCTGCAAGAAACTAATATGCCCACCTGAAGGTCTTCCACTAGCTGGAATGACCTTTCTCTGGAATCTTTACATAGCTGGCTCCTTTTCACTCTTGTCTCAACCTTTATGTCATTTTTCATTGATCATATAATTTCTGGAAGCATCTAGGCCTTCAGCTAATTCTTTGCATAGTATGTGTGTTATTTTTCTGTTCTTTGTTTATTCACTGTCTCCCTTTCTGTAAGGTCAGTCCTTTAAGAACAGGGACCTTGTCTGCCTCAATCATCCCTCCACTTATAGTATTTACAGCAGTGTCTGGCCTTTATATATATTTATTGAATGTAGGATTTAAGGAAACCAATTAGCGGTCAATGGATGTGCATCTTACAGAAAGTTTCTGGGACATACACAAAGGGGCCATAATAGATACAATTTTATCATCTTTTAGTCATTGAGAAAGCCATCTGTTACCATCAAGAAACACACAACAAGACAAAAATAGCCCCTTTCTCCCATTTTGATGCTGTCTTCCTGTCTCCACCTTTCTCACAGAGCCAAGCTGAGAAACATGAGAGTGGTTTGGACATCCCCAAAAAGTTAACTTTGGGATAAGGATGGTGCTTGGGGTCTTAAAGAATAAATAGCACTATATAAAACATTAAAATACTAGAGCTTTCTTAAATGGAAAATTCCATTTTTATTTATTTGTTTGATAACTAAACAATGTTGCCACTCCACCATTCTGTTGCAGAAAAAAAGAAGGGGGCATGAGCCTTGACCTCTGAGCCAGGAGGTCAGGGTTCGCTTCTTGGTCAGGGCAAATGCCAGGTTGCGAGCTTGATCTCCAGTGAGAGGCGTGCATGAGACATTAATGTTTCTCTCTCCTTCTCCCTTCCTTTCTGAAATCCATAAAAATATATTTTTAAAAGAAAAAGAGCAACTTTCCCTCTCCTTTGAACTTGTTAAAATGGAATTTCCCTTGTATTGCATTTCCTTAGACCTGGACAAAAACATCCTCTCCCAAGACAAGAAGCCACGCACAGCTGCAGCTCTGGGAAACATGTTGCTGTGCTCAGAATATGGGATTTTTCAATCTACCAAAGCTGGAGAAGAGATGAAGAGTTAAAGCTGAGAGTCTGTCCTTAATGTGCTCTATTATGCACCATGCATTAAAGTTAATATGTCCCTTCAGATTTTGATGACCTACTTTTCTGGGCTTACAGATGCAGCAGTACACATTAAAGACAACAGCTCAGAAAAGATTGTGAATTTTCTTTCTTCTACTGAATGACCTCACCTCCTAAATATTATGGTATGTTTCATATGTGAGAAGGAAATAGATTGGTGGTAAGGAGATGGTGAGAGAGAGTGAGATAAGTAATTTTGTATTTGTATGATCGCCATAAACAGTACAACATTAAAAGGAAGAAGAGAAGATAGACTTTTAAAATATTGTCCACTGTGTCTCAACTGTACTTTTTTGGTCCTTCATTATTTTAGCAATATTTCCTTTTTAATTTCATTTGAAGTTTCCAGTAGAGATCTTAAGCTTTTATTTTTATTTTTCCCTTGATCAGAATTTGCAAAAAGGCAGTTATTGATACTGATGTTTTATATGGCAGCAGCTTGCTGATTCTTTTTTTAATTGGAACATACCCACTCTAGTTCCCAGTAGCATTCAACACTCACTATTCTCTTACTCCTGGATGCCTCACACATTTCCTTTCCAATGCAAGACACTATGGTCTAGTCTGTATCTGACTCATGTGTATCTTGGACCATCCAGCTCTAGATTTCTCTGTCTATGAGTGCTAGCTACTTACTTTGTTGACCCAATTAAGTAAGAATATGACTAAGATATGACAACCTTACTTTTCACAATCCAATCAGAATTTCTTCTGAATTATGAAATTGAGTAGCAAGAAAATAAATGTTACATATTTAAAATTTAGATCACAATTAGATTTACTAGCACTTTGCCTTTTTTCTTGAAGGAATTTACTAGATGGCTACTAGTTATAGTAAAAGATCCATAATGAATTAATTTTATTTAAAAGCACTAAATAACATAAAATCTGGGTAATCTTGGAAAATCCTGGTCATATTGATACCATGTGATTGGCAGAATTCAACCATGAGAAACTGCTGTGTTGTGGAATTTGTCAGAAATACAATTTCGAAGTAGGAGACACAGATTCCATTCTCGAAGTATTAGGATTGATGGACATACAATTTTGTAGTGGGCCGGGGAAGACTTTGGAAATCCATGGAGCAGTAATCAACATCCATATGTTTCTGAGTCTGGCTGGACAGAGGGTTACATAAGAGAGGACTCTCAGTAGAAAGCACAAAGTGGAAGTAGAACAACAGGTAGGAAGGTGGGGCAGGCATTGGGGCCTGTGTGGTAACTCCCAACCAGAGCAGAGTCAGCAGAATCTCAGACAAACCAGGATGGAAAAGAGAAGGTGCTTTGATAAGAGCCAGGAAATCTGGAAGAAAAAACACAACTTACTTTCTGTGGAGTTCAATTATTCTCTCTGACTTTTTAGTTTATTTACACCCCAGTTCAAAGTTAAAGAAATGTAGGGATATACATTTCAAGGCAAGCCAGGTCCCAGCCACCATCATCTCTCATCTGACTTTTGCAAAGTTCTATCAGTTGCTCTTTCCCCAAAGCAACCAGAGATGGTTTTTAAGAAAGCAAATACAATCACATCATCCTTTTTCTTACAATCCCTCAATGGATTTCCCTTATTCTCATGATAAAGCACAATACTTTTAACCCTTAAAAATCCTACCTGATGATCTATCTGTCCCAAGGTGTCTCAATCTTGGCTCTATTGACAATTTTAGCTGAACTAATGGCCCGGTTCACAAAATTTGTGCAGGGGGCGGGGGGGGGGGTAGTTACTCAGGCTGGCCTGCACCCTCTCCAATCTGGGATCCCTCAGGGAATGTCTGACTGCCAGTTTAGGCACAATCCCTGTGGGCCTAAATCAGCAGTCAGACACTCCTCTTAAAATCCAGGACTGCTGGCTCCTAACTGCTCACCTGCCTGCCTGCCTGCCTGATTGCCCCTAACCACTCTGCCTGCTGGCCTGCTTGCCCCCAACTGCCCCCCAACTTTCTCACTCCCAACTTCCCCCCTTTGTCAGCCTGATTGCCC
>PVJC01030781.1:0-20995 GCA_004026665.1 Murina feae
GTGGGGCAGGGTCTCAGAATCACCGGGGGTGGAGCGACTCACAATGGCATCTCCTTTGCTGATGCCGCAGTTTCTACCGGGTTTGGCGTCTCCAAGCCCTGGGGTCTGCACACGTTTCTCAGTCCCCGAATCTCCGGGTCAGTGATCACTGCGAATAACAGTGCTAGAACGCCACTGGTCTTCCACTGCCCCACTGCCCTACAGCCCACATTGCATTCAGTGCGACCCAGGAGTTTATAATCTTCCAAGCCATGGACCCGATCGCCGCTGCCACCCTTTCAACCCGCACCGCCACACGCCCCGCCGCCACCTCCGTTTCACACACCCATACCTTTCAGTTTGGACACCGGGAGCTTCTATTCAGTCTCAAAGAACTCCTCTTGCCTTCTAGATGTAAAGCTTCTCCTCCCTTGATTCTGGAGGATGGCCGTTTATCTGTATAGTTGTATTTCTATAATGTAGGTGTGGAGGCTGTGCATTTAGGTGTATACTTCATGCCACCATCTTGGTTCTCCTGTTTTCATTAATTTTTAGAGAATGTGGAAGAAAAGGGAAAAACAGAGAGAAACATCAAAGTAAGAGGAACACTTTGATTGGTTGCCTCCTGCATATGGCTTGACCTGGGCCCCAGCCAGGGAGGAGCCTGCAGCCTAGGTACATGCCCTTGGTCAGAATTGAACCCACGCCCTGCAGTCAGCAGGCTGAGGCATTATGCACTGAGCCAAACCAGCTAGGGCAGGATATGACATTTCTTAGCCCTCTAGCAGTGGACCTTCATTTTTTTTCTCCAGGAGTGTGGTGGAAAAACCCTAGATCACCTTTTTGGATTCTTATTACCCAAGTTACTAAGAATATTACCAGTGGCATACAGGGAGCTTAGCCAATGAGCGGTCAGAAAAGGTCTTTCCTCTGTAATTCACTCTGATCACCAGCTTCACACCTGCCCCCTCCAATCCCAGCTCCACCCCTACGCAGGCCTGTAACCTCTGGCCAAGGCTGCAGTCCTGGGCAAGGGACCCCTAAGCCCTTCCAATTGCGGCTTCACAGAGCCCAGGCCCCTGCAATCTCTGGCCTTGCCCATGCCCAGACCTGAAGTTTCTGGCCCAAGCCTTATGTTTGGGTAGGGCACCCTCATACCCCACCGATCACCAGCTCTGCCCCTGTCCCCTCTGATCACTGGCTCGACCCTTGCCCATGCCTGAGGCCTCTGGTGAAGTCTTCTGGCCTGGACAGGAGACTCCCAGCCCCCTCTGATCACCTGTTCCACCCTCGGGCCCCCTACGTCCCCCACCACCTGCCTGGCGATCAGGCCTGACCACTTCAGTGGTGGGGCTGAGTCGGACTGGGCGCCACCATCTTGTGGCTATGGGAGTGGCCATCTTTGTCACAGAGTTGATGCCTAATTTGCATATTACTCTTTTATTAGATAAGAGATGAACTACAACATTTGCTAATAACTGATTATTATAATCATGTTGCATTCATTTCCCTCACGAGCCTTACAGGCAGATGTACCATTTCTCTCCACTAATACTAGCAGCGAATATTTTAGCAGCCAATTGCCACCTCATTAGTGTTGGACTGACTTGTTTGGTGTGTGCAACAGGAAATACTTTGTTTTCAGAGAACAAGAAAAATAGGTTTATTTGCATTATGCTTATCAATTTGTGCAGTTATTCAGTGTCTGGTAAGTTAATGTTCAAGAAAAAATATTAATTTTTATTTAAATGTTCTATTATTTTATGTTAATGATGACTCATTTATTTCAACCCTTTGTATTCAGCATGTCTCTATCGAAATAAACCTACCCTTCTATGAAAATTGAAGCTTTTTTTTTATGGCCCACATAAACTTAAACCTTATTTATTTGGCCCATTTTAGCATTTGCGTTTGACATGCTTGCTGTACAACTATTTTTAACCTCCAAATAGACAAATGATATCCCAACTTTAAAGTTACTATGTTCCTAGATGCCAGGGATTGAACCAAGTTACCTATCAAGATCACCTCCACAATGCTCACATTTGCCTCCGTGAGATTAAAGATCTGTGAGAGCAGGATTTTGGGTACTATGTTCACCGCTGTGTACCCAGCTGGTGATGGGTGTTCAGTAAACACTTGTTCTTGCAAGTATACTTTGTTTTCTCTGTCACAACTTCCCTCTGTGAAGCCAATCAACCTTTTCCAGAGTTTCTATTTATACGTAAGAGGCCTTTTCAGGGTCAGTGGACAATGGAAAACAGAAGACGGAACTATCAAGGTGGAGAACGGATTTTAAATCCCATCTAGCAATGGAAATCATTTATAGTTTATCAGGAGCAGCCCATGTAAGTAAACTGGACCACTTCATTTAAGTTACATAGTACAAGAAAGAGAACCTGGGAGAGGGCAGCACACCTTACAACAGTGACTTCTCAACCTGGGGAACTGGGAGATGGGGGAAGATTTTCAGAATATTGGAGAGAGAAGCATGAAGATGAGATATGACAAGCATACTTGAAATAAATTCATATTTATGAATTTGAAAATGAGCAAAAAACAAATTATAGGCAGTAAATCTCAGCAAAATCATAACTGATATTGAATAGCAGGGAAAACAGCTGGGAGTGAGAGAAGAGTCTACCAGCAGACACTCCTGCACATCGTTAGCAAATGGGTATGTTACCATCAGGAAACTGAAGTGCATCACAAGCAATCCATTAAGAGATTGCAAAGACGGAAACTTTTTATCTCATGAAGCAGAAAAAAATCCATTATTTAGATGTTTTCAAGATAGATAATAACTAGTCCTCAAGTAAGGAGATTTGACAGCACCATTTTTATACATAGTTCATCCTGAATTTTCTAACTGGGGTGACCATCTATGTTAGTTAATTGGCCTTTTGCAGTGAAAACACAGACTTCTCATGTCTTTATGACAGACAGTAGTTTTGCATCTTTGAGCAGGCACCCAATGTAAGGCTCCTACTCTCCCACAGAAACTAGAAGGGGGGTGGGTGCTGTCACTTTGATTTTACATTTCAAAGAGATGGCTCCCAGGTCCTTGAGAAAGACATTCCTGCATCAGATGGTCTAGAAAGGCCTAGTTTACCAAAGGATGTAGATACATTTCGGAGAGGAGAACGTATGTACAAGTAGAGTTTTCTAAAGTAAGTGCTATAAGAAAAAAGGAGATGAATGGGAATCTCTTTAATTTTCAACAGGGATCATTAAACTTCTTAGTTTTCATTTCTATTTTTCCTTACAGAGCCTAAGATCTTTCTGGTTTTTCAATGAAGTATTATTGAGTGAAATAACCCTAGTTAGCATGGGACTGCCAGATGTAATGTAGAACTAGTCCTAGGCAACAAATATTTGTAGAACGTGAAAATGAAAGAACCTCTGACTCCTCCCAGGACCTAGACAGATGCTTCTCCCATGTATGGTGCTGCCCAGTTCAGAGCCACGCTTAGGTCCCTCCTCCTCCTTTGACATTGAAACCATATGCCTATCCTTTGCCAAGCACAGCTGTCCTTCTGTGGGGCACTGGGACGCTGCTGTCAGATTCATCAAAACACTGTATTCCCTGAATCCTCAGTAAGACACACCCTCTAAAGAATGGATTTAAAACACTCAGCATAACTGTGGAAGTTCTCTTCTGTGATAGGAGTTGTCATTCTCATAAATGGACTAAAAATGTCTTCCCAGGGAAAGTCTAATTTATTGAAAGTAAATCCTTCACAGAGCAAACTTTAACTGAAAATAGACCAAAATGGAGTAACTTCTTCCTCAGAGGAAACCTGCAGTGCTAAAGGCAAGAAAGCAGAGCAATATAGTATTACATACATATCCTTTTTCACCCACTGACCTCTCCCGGCTCCCCCCTCCCCCTTGCACATGCCCTCACACCCCCTAGAGTCTGTGTCCATTGGCCATGCTTATATGCATGCATACAATTCCTTGGGTTGATCTCTTACCACCCTCCTCCTCCTGCCTTCCCTCTGAAGTTTGACAGTCTGTTTGATGCCTCTCTGTCTCTGGATCTAATTATGTTCATCAGTTTATGTTGTTTATTATATTTCACAAATAAGTGAGAACGTGTAATATTTTATCTTTCTCCAACTGGCTTATATCACTTGGCATAATGCTCTCTGTGTCCATTCATTCTGTTGCTAATAGTAAGAGCTCCTTCTTTTTTACAGCAGCATAGTATTCCATTGTGTAGATGTGCCACTGTTTTCTAATCCATTTGTCTGCTGATGGGCACTTAGGCTGTTTCGAAATCTTAGTTATTGTATATTGTGCTGCTATGAACATAAGGGTGCATATATCCTTTCTGATTGGTGTTTCTGGCTCCTTGGGATATATCCCTAGAAGTGGGATCACTGGGTCAAATGGCAGTTCCATATTTAAATTTTCGAGGAAACGCCATACTGTCTTCCATAGTGGCTGCATCAGTCTGCATTCCCACCAGCAGTGCACGAGGGTTCCTTTTTCTCCACATCCTCTCCAGCACTTGTCATTTGTTGATTTGTTGATGATAGCCATACTGACAGGTGTGAGATAGTATGTCACTGTCATTTTTATTTGAATCTCTCAGGTGATTAGTGACTTTAAGCATGTTTTCATATGTCTCTCAACCTTTTGTATGTCCATTTTTGAAAACTGTCTATTTAAATCCTTTGCCCATTTTTTGATTGGATTGTTTATCTTCCTTTTGTTATGATGTGTGAGTTCCCTATAAATTTTGGAGATTAGGCCCTTATAGCATTGGCAAATATGTTCTCCCATGCATGGGGTTTCTTGTTGTTTTGTTGATGGTTTCTTTTGCTGTGCAAAAGTTTTTTATTTTGATGTGGTCCCATTTGTTTATTTTCTCTTTAGTTTCCATTGCCCTAGGAGCTATAGCGATAAAGATATTGCTACAACATATGTCTGTTATTTTGCTGCCTATGCATTCTTCTAAGATTTTTATGGTTTCCCATCTTACATTTTAGTCCTTTATCCATTTTGAGTTTATTTTTGTGTATGGTGTAAGTTGGTGGTCTACTGTCATTTTTTTTTTTGCATGTATCTGTCCAATTTTACCAATACCATTTATTGAAGAGACTGTCTTGACTCCATTGTATGCTCTTGCCTCCTTTGTCAAATATTAATTGAGCATAATGGCTTGGGTTGAACTCTGTTCTGTTCCATTGATCTGTATGTCTGTTCTTGTGTCAGTACGAGGCAATTTTGAGAGCAGTAGCTTTGTAATACAGTTGGATATCTGGTATTGTGATCCCTCCAATTTTGTTCTTCTTTTTCAAGATTGCTTCAGCTATTCAGGTTTTTGTTTGCTTGTTTGTTTGTTTGTTTGTTTGTTCCAAATGAATTTTTGGAGAGTTTTTTCTAGGTTTGTGAAATATGCTATTGTTATTTTAATGGGGATTGCATTAAATCTATAGATTACATTGGGTACTATGGATTTTTAATGATGTTGATTCTGCCAGTCCATGAACACAGTATATTCTTCCAGTTGTATATGTCTTCCTCTATCTCTTTTTTCAATGTTTTGTAGTTTTCCAAGTACAGATCTTTTACCAGCTTAGTTAAGTGTATTACTAGGTATCTTAATATTTTTGGTGCAATGATAAATTGGATTGATTTTTTTCATCTTTCTTTCTCTTTCTGTGAGTTTATTATTGGGGTATAAAAAAGCCATAGATTTCTGGATGTTAATTGTGTATCCTGCCATATTGCTGAATTCATATATTAAGTATAGGAGTTTTTTGATGGAGTCTTTAGGGTTTTCTATGTATAATATCATGTCATCTGGAAAAGACAGATTTATTTCTCCTTTTCCAATTTGGATGCTTTTTATTTCTTTTTCTTGTCTGATCACTATGGCCAGCATTTCCACTATTTGTCAAACAGGAGTGGTGAAAGTGGGCATCCCTGTCTTGTTCCTGTTCTGAGAAGCAATGGTTTTAGTTTTTGACCATTGAGTATGATGTTGGCTGTAGGTTTTTCATATAAGGCTTTTATTATCTTGAGGTATGATCCCTCTATTCCCACTTTGCTGAGAGTTTTTATTAGGAAACGGTGTTGGATTTTGTCAAATTTCTTTTCTGCATCAATTGATATGATTATGTGATTTTTGTCTCTCAATTTGTTTGTTATGCATCATGTTTATTGATTTGTGGATATCATACCAGTCTTGCATCCCTGGAATAAATCCCACTTAATCATGGTGTATGATCTTTCTAATGTAATGCTGGATCTGATTTGCAAGGAATTTGTTGAGGATTTTGGCATCTATGTTCATCAGAGATATTGGCCTGTAATTATCTTTCTTTCTGGTGTCTTTATCTGGTATTGAGATTAGGGTAATATTGGTTTCATAGAAAGAGCTTGGAAGTCTTCTTTCCTCTTGAATAATTTGAAATAGTTAGAGGAGGATAGATTTTAGTTCTTCTTTGGATGTTTAGTAAATCTCCCATGTGAAGCCACCTGGCCAGGGCTTTTGTTTGCTGAAGTTTTTTTGATTACTGCTTTAATTTCCTCCATAGTAATCAGCCTATTTATATTTTTTTATTCTTCCTGTTTGAATTTTGGAAGGTAGTATTTTTCTAGGATTATGTCCATTTCTTTTAGGTTGTCCAGTTTGTTGCAATAGAGTTGTTCGTAGTATTTTTTTACAATCCTTTGTATTTCTGTGGGGTCTGTTGTTATTTCTCCTCTTTCATTTCTGATTTTATTTGGGTCCTCTCTTTTTGCTTTGTGGTGAGCCTGGCTAAAGGTTCATTAATCTTGTTTATCCTTTTAAAAAAAGTTCTTGGTTTCATTGATCTTCTGTATTGTTTTTTGTGTATGTTTTGTTTGTTTTGTTGGTTTTGTTTTTGCTTTTTTGGTCTCTATGTCATTTATTTCCACTCTGAGCTTTATTATTTCCTTCCTTCTGCTCACTCTGGGCTTTTCTTGTTGCCCTCTTTCTAATTCTTTAAGTTGTAGAGTTATGCCCTGACTGGTTTGGCTCAGTGAATAGAGCATCGACCTGTGGACTGAAAGGTCCCAGGTTTGATTCCAGTCAAGGACATGTACCTTGCTGTGAGCACATCCCTAGTAGGAGATGTGTAGGAAGCAGCTGATTGATGTTTCTCTCTCATCGATGTTTCTAACTCTCTATCCCTCTCTGTAAAAAATCAATAAAATATATATTTTTTAAAGAAAGTTGTAGAGTTAGATAATTAATTACCAGTTTTACTTATTTTTTGAGATAGGCCTATAATGCTATGAACTTCCCTCTCTGAACTGCTTTCACTGTGCCCCATAGATTTTGGATTGTTGTGTTTTTATTGTCATTTGTTTCCAGACTGTGTTTTTATTTCTCCTTTGATCTCTTTGTTTAATAGCATGCTATTTGGCCTCAAAGTATTTTAAAAACTTTAATTGTTTTTATTATAGTTTATTTTTAATAGTATGCCATTGTGATCTGAGAAGATGCTTGATATAATTTCAATCTTCTTGATTTTGGAGAGACTTTGCCTGTGTACCAATATGTGGTCTATCTTTTAAAATGTCCCATGTGCACTTGAGAAGAATGTATATTCTGTAGCTTTGGGGTAAAATGTTCTGAAGATGTTAATTAAATCTATCTGATCTAGTGAGTCATTTAGGATTTTGGTTTCTTTGCTGATTTTTTTGTCTAGCAGATTTATCTAGTGATGTTAATGGGGCATTAAAGTCTCCTACTCTGATTGTATTGCTGTCACTCTCTCCCTTGATATCTTCCAGAAGTTTTTTGTGTATTTAAGTGCTCTGGCATTGGGTGAATATATATTTACCAGAGTTATATACTCTTGTTGTATCAATCCCTTTAGTGTTATGAAGTGGCCTTCCTTATCTCTTGAATGGCCTTTGCTTTGAGATCTATTTTGTCAGATATAAGTATTGCTACCCAGGCTGTTTTTCATTTCATTTGCCTGAAATATATTTTTTTCTATCCCTTCACTTTCAGTCTGTGTGGGTCCCTTGTTCTGAGGTGGGTCTCTTGTAGATAGCATATATATGGGTCATGTTTTCTTATCTATTCAGCCACTCTGTGTCTTTTGATTGGAACATTTAGTACATTTACATTTAAGGTTATTATTGATAGGTACTTATTTGTAGTAATTTTTATTCTCTTTACTGTGTCCTTCTTACCTTTTTATTTCTTCTTTTTATACCAGACCTTTTAGCATTTCTTGCATTGCTGGCTTGGTAGTGATAAATAATTCCCTTAGCCTTTTTGTGTGTGTGTCTGCAAAGCTCCTGATTTCCCCTTCAATTTTGAATGATAGCCTTGCTGGATAAAGTGTTCTTGGAGTCAGTCCCTTGCTTTGCATCACTTTGTATACTTCATTCCATTCCCTTCTGGACTGATATGTTTCTGTTGAGAAATCATTTGATAATCTAAGGGGAGATCCTGTGTAGATAACTCTCTGTCTCTCACAGCCTTTAAGATTCTCTCTTTGTCATTAACGTTTGCCATTATAATTATGACATGTTTTGGTGTGTATCATTTTGGGTTCGTCTTGTTTGGGACTCTCTGTGGCTTGTGTGACTTTTTCTTCCCCCAAACAGGGAATTTTTCTGTCATTACTTCTTCAAATAGGTTTTCTAATCCTTGCTCCTCTTCTTGTCCTTCTGGAACCCCTAATACACATATGTTACTTCATTTCATGTTGTTCCAAAGCTCCCTTAGGCTCTCTTCCTGCTTTCTGTTTTTTTTCTCTCCAATAGCTGTTCATATTGGGTGTGTTTCTCTGCCCTATCTCCTAACTCACTAATTTGGTCCTCCATTTTTTCTAGTCTATTGTTAAAACCTTCCATCGTGTTTTTTTTGTTATAGTTATATCATTTTTTATTTCCTCTTGATTCTTACATAAGTTGTGTATTCTTTCATCCCTCCTGTTTATGAACTGTATGACCTTTATTCTGAATTCTTTTTCTGACATTTGCATGCCTCTATTTCATTTAGTTCCTTTTCTGGTGATTTCTTCTTTTTGTTCCTTGGGCAGCTGTTTCTTTGCTATCTCTTTCTTGTACTGGGTACCCTGCTTAGGGGTTGAGAGTTTGAAGACACTATCAGGGCAATGGTCCAGAAATCATTAGCCCAGAGGCTGTGTCTGCCTTGAGTCCCACACCCTTATTGCCTCTGCTTTGAGTTATATCCCCTTCTCCCACTGATCTGGTCTTCAGTTGTCTGCTTCAGATGATCAGGGTGATGCGTGCACATGCACAATTCCTCTGATATGTGACTCCTGGTGAGGACCCAGAATCCTCCATCATGCAGTTCACTGTGTGACCCTGCACCTGTGGCAGGGTGGCACCCTAAGTCCCTCTGGCAGTGCACTTCTGTCATGGTCCTGTGACCCCTGGCTGGGCACACTGGCTTGCTCTGGGTCAGCCCAGCAGTGCTTTTCTATGGCCCAGAGTGATGTGTGTGCTGGGTTGCTCTCGATAGCCCCTGCAGGACTGTCCCAGAGACTGGGGAGAGGTGGGTGCGGGTTGCCCTGGGATTCACAGTTCCAACTTTCTTGTAGCCTGGAATGGGACATGTACTGGGTTGCTTCAGTTCTCCCCTTCTCAGTGTGAGCAGGGGTGGATTTCCCTTGGTTGCTCAGCCCAAACTCCCATGTGGCCTGAGTTTGGCTTGCATGCTGGGTTACTCCAGCTGCCCAGCAGCAAGACCCTGGGCTCTGGGTGGAGTGGGTGTGGGTTGCTCTAGGTTGCACAGTCAGCGCTCCCCTGTGGCATGCTCTGGGTTGTTCTGGGTTGCCCTGGCAGCAGGTCCTGGTGCTGGGGGTGGAGTGGGTGCTGGGTGGCTTTGGGTCAGGCTAGCAACATGGTTCTGGGGCCTGAGGAAGGGGTGGGGCACAGAGTTCCTCCTGGCTTGCACTCACTGCAGGTCTTGGAGCTGGATCCTAAGACACTGGCTCCTAGCGTGCTGGTGAGAAGGCCTGATGTGGGAGCTCACTCTCACGGGCATGCTCCCTTCAGATGTCTGAGATCTTGTGTCACTCACTGCTGAGGCATGGTGGTGGTTTCACATGGGTTTTGGCTAGCATTGTCTAGGTGTCCCCTTCTTATTGAAAATTGCCTCCTCAGCTATGTCTAATTTGTTAATTCAGGGTAAATGTTCTCCAATTTAGTTGTTTTTCTGGCCTGGCCCTAAGAGGAAGTGCACAACACTGCTGCCTATTTGGCTGCATTTTTCTCTCTCTAAGTAAACCTTTTGTAGCAGAAGGCATTGTAAAGAAACTAACATTTCTATGTGCATAACTATAAGCAATTATTTTAGCTTGTTAAATGATCTTTTACAGATTAAAGCATTTGTTCATTCCAAAAAGTCCTTAGGGTACTATGACTCATTGGGCATAGCAAATGTTTACTGAACTAGGCACTATTCAGAGGGCCCAAGAAGACTGGTTTATTTAGAAAGCTCCCCTCCAAACAAACACTTTTTAAAAGATTTAACTAAAGCCCTGGCCCGTGTGGCTCAGTTGGTTGGGTGTCATCCTTGCACTAAAAGGTGGGCTATTGGTTTGATTCTTGATCAGGGCACATGCCAGGGTTTCAGGCTTGATCCCTGGTGAGGGATGTGCAGGCAGCAGCCAATCGAGATTTCACTCACATCGATGTTCCTCTCTCCCTTTCCCTTCCTTTCTTTCTAAAAATTGATTTTTAAAAATCTTTTTTTTAAAAAGATTTAACTGCCCTAACCAGTTTGGCTCTGTGGATAGAGCATCAGCTTGTGGACTCGAGGGTCCCAGGTTCAATTCTGGTCAAGGGCATGTACCTTGGTTGTGGGCACATCCCCAGTAGAGGGCGTGCAAGAGGCAGCTGATCAATGTTTCTCTTTCATGGATGTTTCTAACTCTCTATCCCTCTCCCTTCCTCTCTATAAAAAAAAATCAATAAAATATATTTTAAAAAAGATTTAACTAAAAATATAAACGTTTTATTGATAAAAAATGTAATGTGTTTGACTAGAGAGTGTTTTTTGTGTGAATTATTTAATAAGCTTTTTTGTGAATCATATTTGCTGAAATGAAAAGATATGTGTGTTAGGTCGAAGCATGCCTCACAAGGTCAGCTACCAGACAGATGATGACACAGATTCCTTCCTGGAAACTGTGAAGACCCCCATGGAGGGAACTCCCTCAGCCTTCCTGGAAACCTGAAGACCCTGTGGCGGGAACTCCCACAGCTCATGCTCCCCTGCCCTCACTGAACAGCTGTATAAAAAAAACACCCCTTACCCCCCTGGGGTCGGGCCTGTGGACCTCGCCCTGGAGCGCAGAATAATTCCCCTCCTTCAATCTGTCTGACTCTCTGACTCAGTTTCCTGTGCCACAAACCTCACAATGTGATCCAGGCCAGCATGGCTCAATAGTTGAATGTCACAGTTGGATTCCCAGTCAGGGCACATGCAGGAAGCAGCCAATCAATCAGCCAATCAATGATTCTTTCTCATCATTGATGTTTCTCTCTCTCTCTCTCTTTCTCTCTCTCTCTCTTCCTCTCTGAAATCAATAAAAATATAGGTGTGTTTTTTTTTAAACTAGAAGGATGTGTGATGAAAATTTTTGAAGAAGGTTGGGGTGGGGGAGGAGAGTAACATTTGAATGAAATCTGAAAGATGAATGGAAGAGGGTTCCATACAAAGGAATCAGCATGTGCTAAAGCCCAGTAATAGGAGGGAGTGTGGTGAGTATGAGGACACTTACACAAGACCTGTGGCCAAAGAGGAGAGAGAACAACAACAAAAAGTGTAGAGATGTTGGGCCTAATAGGTCATGTCACCAGTTCTGCCTTTATCTTCAGAGTAAGGTGAATGATTTAAAAATTTTGAGCAGGAAGTTAAATTGATTGGATTTGTTAGTTGAAAGCACCAGTCTGTATGCATTGCAAAGAATGGATTCATGATGGTATCCAGTGAGTGCACAAAAATCACTTAGAGCTATTTTAGCTGATCAAATAAGATAATGGTAGCCTGGACTAGTAGAGATGGAAAAAAGTGGAAAGAGGGAAGAGGATTTGAGAAACATTTAGGGATGAACTGAAAAATGACAAAAGATTTGTGAATACTTTCTTAAGTGTGACATTATAGTAGCTTTACTCAGAGAATTTACTAAGGCATTATTCCTATAAAATACAAATAATTATATGCCATTTTAGAATCAGAACCTATCATGATTTTAAAGTAAAAATCAAGATAATTAAAATAGCTATACTCCTTACTAGTCCTCTTATTTATGTTTCTTTTAAATATCAAGTTAGGTTCCCCCTATCTCAGTGCTTCCTCCACTCTTTTCATAAGATTCTGACTAATCTTTTTGTTTTCTTTAAATGTAGAACCCAATCAGAATTTTTGAGGATCGACCTATGAACCAGGAAGTCACAGTTTGATTCCTGTTCAAGGAATATGCCCGAGTTGTAGAGTCTATCCCCAGTGTGGCATGAAGAAGGCAACCAATCAATGTTTCTCTCTTATCATTGACTAGGAGCCCAGTGCACTCAGGGGGGTCCCTCATCCTGGCCTGTACCCACCCAACTGAGGCCTGCCACCTGCCCATCAGCTCCACCCACCTCACACACACCACCCCCACCTGCCCCGAACGTCCCGCTCACCCTGCCACCTGCACTGCACCTGCCTCTGTGGTTCTGCTGCCTGCCTCCATCTTGGCTGAGTTAATTTGCACACAGCCACTATGATTGGCTGGTGGGCGTGGCTTAGGCATCCCGTAGAAACAGTCAATTTCAATATTACGCTTTTATTAGAATAGATGTTTCTATCTCTCCCTCTCCCTTCTTCTCTGAAATCAATAAAAATATATTTTTTAATGTAGAAAGTTCATGTGAAATCCAAAAACATTTTCTAAATCTAATTTAGAAAAGAAACAACATTTTTTTGTTGCATCTGAATGTTCTAGACAGTTAATATGGGGCAATTTTGTGGATGGAAAATTGGGTGGGTAAAAAATTTCTCCAATGTTGTTGTGATTACTGAAATTAAATGTATTATATGACATGTCCTTCTAAACAAATACTGCAATGCCCTGAAGAACAGTGTTTTCATCTTTTTTTGGCAATGGACATACATTAGTCATTCAGGCCATGGCCATGTGATTCAAAAGTGATCATATTTAATTGCACTTTTATATTAATTAACACCTGAACTGCTTGATGATTTTTTAGTTTTTTAATTATTATTTTTCTTTATAAAATAAATATGCTTATTAGAATAAGTTCTGAAACTATGAGAAAATGTAAAAAGAAAATATCATTTCTATTATTATATCTTTTTTATTTAACAACTTTTTAATTTCACTAATAGCAAAGACATCAAATAGTGGAAACCATTATACTCTACTCACAGGAGTAGAGAGTGGTATCATTTCTTTTTTTCTTTTTAATCTTTTTTGTTGAAAGTATTACATTGTCCTCTTTTTTCCCCCATTGACCCTTTCTAGTCTGCCCCATGCCTCCTGCCCGAGGCCTTCACCACCCTATTATCTGTGTCCATGGGTTATGCATATTTAATCTAATAAAAGAGTAATATGCGAATTAGGCATCACTCCATCACAAATATGACTTCCCCCATAGCCACAAGATGGTGGTGCCCATAGCCACATCCTATCTAATAAAAGAGTAATATGCAAATTAGGTTTTACTCTGTCACAAAGATGGCAGTGCCCATAGCCACAAGATGGCGGCACTCAGTCCAGCTCAGCCCCACCATTGAAGTGGTCAGGCCTGTTAGCTAAGCAGGTGGTGGGAAGGTGCAGGGCCTGAGGGGTGGAATGGGCAATCAGAGAGGGCTAAGGGTCCCCTGCCCAGGCCAGAGGCCTCGGGCATGGGCAAGGGCAGAGCCGGTGATCAGAGGGGGCAAGGGCAGAGCTGGTAATTAGAGGGATATGAGGGTGCCCTACCCAGGCACAAGGCCTGGGCCGGCCAGAGGCCTCAGGCCTGGGCAGGGGCAAGGCCAGAGATCACAGGAGCCTGGGCTCCACAGAGCCAACCATGGAGGGGCGAGGGTGGAGCCTGCAATCGCAGAGCTTGGGCAAAGGTGGAGCTCACAATTGGAAGGGCCTGGGGGTATCCTGCCCAAGCCTGTAGCCTTGGCCAGAGGCTGCTAGTGGGGCAAGGACAGAGCTGGCGATGGCAGAGGGCAGGATCAGAGCCAGTGATTGCAGAGCCCTGTGCTCTGTGGGCCTTGGGGGTCTTCCGAGGAGCTTGGGGGTCTTCTGCCCAGGCAAAAGAGTTATATGCAAATTAACCCTCACTCCATCACAAAGATGGCGGCAGCCAGGGAGCTATAGTGAGGCAGGAGGCTTGCATTGCCCCAGTGATGGAGGAAGCCAAGATTTTCACCTGCCCTGCAGGCCCTGAGCTCCACTCAAGGCAGCAAAGTTTCAATTATAGAAGGTAAATAAACCCAAGATACCTGCTTCTAGCTGGCAGCTTTGAGCGGAACCAAGGCAACAAAGTTTCAATTATAGAAGTTAAATAAATCCCAGAGACCTGCTTCCAGCCTACGGCTATGGCCAGCCTGATAATGGCCCTCCACCCCTCACCCAGGCTGACCAGGCACCCCAGCAGAACACCCTTCAGGGCAAACCAGCCGATCCCCACCTATGCCCCAGGCCTCTGTCCTATATAATAAAAGGTTAATATGAAAATTGACCCTAACAGCAGAACAACTGGGAATGACTGGTCACTATGACACACACTGACCACCAGGGGGCAGACGCTCAATGCAATAGATGCCCCTTAGTGGTCAGTGCGCTCCCACAGGGGGAGCTCTGCTCAGCCACAAGCCAGGCTGATGGCTGCCAATACAGCGGTGGTGGTGGGAGCCTCTCCCACCTCCTCAGCAGCGCTAAGGATGTCCGACTGCAGCTTAGGCCTGCTCCCCGCTGACAAGTGAACATCCCCCGAGGGCTCCCGGGCTGCCAGAGTGATGTCTGACTGCCAGCTTAGGCCTGATCGCCCAGGAAGTGGGCCTAAGCCAGCAGGTGGACCTCCCCCAAGGGGTCCCAGACTGCAAGAGGGCATAGGCCAGGCTGAGAGACCACCCCCCTTGAGTGTGCACTGGGCCTCTAGTCTAATCTAATAAAAGAGTAATATGCTAATTGTGTCACTCCGCTACATCCCAAGCCACACCCAACAACCAATCAGAGTGACTATATGCAAATTAACCCAACCAAGATGACAGCTGGCAGCCACAGAGCTAGAGCAAACAGGAGGCTTCATTGCCCCTTCGATGGAGAAAGCTGCCTGCCTTTGCTGGCTATGGCCTTGGCTCAAGGCAACAAAGTTTCACTTATAGAAGCCACAGAGCTGAAGCAAACAGGAGGCTTGGTTGTCCCGGCGATGGAGGAAGCTGCCTGCCTAGGCTGGCTGTGGCCTCCACTCAAGGCAACAAAGTTTCAGTCTTACCTGCTTCCAACCAGCCTCAATGGGAACTTGAGTCACTGGGGGCCATGGCCAGCCTGCAAACAGCTATCAGCCTCTTATCCTGGATGGCCCCACCTTCATGGGGTGAGGGTCTCTGCTGGGGAGCTTGACATGAAAAAAAAATCAATGAAATTATTATATTTATGTATTTGGGTAAAATTATGAGTATGGGTAATGTTTTTAAAGTATAAAAAGTTTTTAATGGATATCTAATAAATACATTCCTAAAAGTTGACCTAAATCCAGTATAATAATAGTTGGCTATAAAAAGTCATATAAAAACATACATCAGAGTCAAGGGGAAATTTATTATACTTTGCTTTATATCAAGGTTGTTAAGTGGGTGAAGGCTTAAAAGTACTTGACCATCATTTATCATGATGCCAGCTAATACTCTGTGTATGTCAAAGATCAGCACAAACTATACAAAAATTTTCTGATAGAAGTTTTGAAGAAAGGTACTTTGAAAAAAAGATATTACTTTATATGAAAGTGTCTGGTCAAACATCTGAAATTTAAAATATTTAATAAATGAGATTTTGCAGTAGAAATAAAATGGCATTTACAGAGCTAATTTAAATTAAATGATTTATAGATTGTTCATAATGATAAAATTGAAATGGTAATTAGGAATTTCAGTAATAAGCTTTAGGTTAAGTCCGGCCTGAGGTTAATTTCAGATTTCTGAGACAATAAAAAAAATATGCAGCCTGGCCAGTGTGGCTTAGTGGTTGAGCATTACCAGGAGGTCACAGTTCAATTCCTGGTCAGGGTACATGCCTGGGTTACAGGCTGGAACATCATTATGGGTGTGCAGGAGGCAGCCAATCAATGATTCTTTCTCATCATTGATGTTTCTATCTTTTTCTCCCTCTCCATTCCTCTCTGAAATCAATAAAAACATTTTTTTAAAGGTGTATTTAGACTTTCTATCTGAGTTAATTGGTCTTTTAATAAAGATACTACTTATCAAATAAGATATGGGAGTAATAAAATTGTGGACAAAACTTCACCTTCAGAATAATTTAGCTTTGTATTATATTCCCGGGTTAGTGAAAACTATTTTGAAAGAGAATGGTATTGAGAACATCCCAGAGCCTTTTAAAGGTACAATAGCATGCACTCTTCTTCTTTTTTTTTTTTAATAACATGCACTTTTGAACTGTGGAATAGAAAGGCAAGAATACTGAGAGACAAAACTAAACTATGGATCAGATGAATGAGGTTTAAAATGAATCCAGACAGAAGAAAATGGTTTGACTTTGGGTGGTGAGCACATAATGCAATATGCAGATCATGTATCATCAAAATGTACACTTGAAACCTATATGATCCTATTAACCAATGTCACCCCAATAAATGTAATTTTAAAATATAATTAATTAATTAGTTAATTAAAAGTATCCAGAATGTACTCAGAAATGTCTCAACTCTTAAATTAAAAATAATAATAAGGTTCCATTTTCAAAATTCAGGTTCACCTCTCCTATGTTGAACAGTCCCTCTTTTTTGCTCTCCCTACCTCCAGGACTGTGTTTCTTTAGCAGGGTATGAAGTATGATAGCCCACAGATATCATCCCCACTGCTCTGTCATGGGTCAACTGTTCAACTACTGACTCAAAAGTCTCAACATTGGAGTCATCTGTTTCCCTTAGAGACTAGACCCATATTTATTAGATAGTCAAAATCATTTTCTCATGTCTGATTTTCTCCTAAATCTGCTCATTGTCGCCTTAAGAGAAGATTCTTTTAAATGGACATTGTGACTTGTATAATAAGAAAAAGGAAAAAGAATGCCACCATTCTAAGACAACTGGTATTACCTACAGCCAGCTTTCAAATGGCATTTTAAGCTTGTCCGAGTCAACTGGCCCTCAGCAGCTACTGAACCCACCTTGGAGATAAATGGGTCGTAGGTATCTGCTTTACTTTTCTCTGGAGCCCGTGGAAAATGGGTAGGCAGGAGTGTTCAAATGCTGCTATAATTCCTTCAAGTGAGTCGCCCGGGGGTAATTTCCTTTTGTGGGATTCACCTTTTGGTAGCAGCAACTCTCCTGCAGTATAACAGGCCTGTAAAGCCCTAGAGTTGAGGAAGCAGAACTCATGACATCTAATCAAAATCAATTTCATCTTTCCCACTGACTAGGTATTTCCCTGACCTTGGAAAAATTTAGGGCAAGTTTCCAATTTTTCTGGTCACTTTTAGGTAACAAAGAGTTTTTAGTCACTACTAGCAAAATCATAGTCTTGGTTTAGTAACTAATATGTCCAATCTAGTAAAATAGCTAAAAACCTGTCATCTTAAAGGTTAAGCTTCCTCTCCCTAAGTGTGGACCTCCTAGGAAAGGAAGAGGGGCCGTGACCAGTTCCCTCTCTTCAGGCAGACTGCTGAAGAGGTTCATTACCATCAGGGGCATGTGATTTGAAGGAGAAATAAGGAGACAGAAAAGATCCATCTTGGCTGATACCGTTTATTCTCTCACTGAGCACCTTCATTGGGTCTTCTTGGTAGCCAGTCACAGGTGAGCTCTTGCCAGCATTCTTTTTCTGAAAATGAAAGGAATTTTTCTGGTTGGTCACTTACAATGTTTCCTTTCCTCCTGGGACCTGGGCTGTATCTCCACTTTTCATTTTCTCAGTTCTCACAATTCTCCAGGCAGCACCGTAGTCAAGATAAATGCAATTCCACAGCTGGAGGAGAATCTACACGCAGGCACACCTCTGCCTTTCTAGATGATGGTTCAGGACCCACCCGGGGGAAAAAATGTCTAATCTCCTAATCTAATTATAACCTTACTAGTAGCCCTGTGCACGAATCTCTGCTCAAGTAGCTCACTGCCCCTTGCCTCAGCTGGACACCCACCCAACACCACTGGTAGCTCTCTACTGCTTGTAGCTCACTGCCCTGCTCTACTGTAGCTCTCTCCGCTCATAGATTGGTTGTGACATTACAGCATAATGGATAATTAGCATATTCCTCTCTTATTATATAGGACTAGAGGCCCGGTGCATAAAGATTCATGCAAGAAAAGGCCTTCCTTCACCTGGTTGCCAGCACCAGCTTCCCTCCAGCACCCGGGACCTGGGCCTTCGCTCTGGCTGCTGCCTCTCACCCTCGCTCTGGGCCAGAGCTGCCTCCCACCCTCGCTCCAGCCAGTTTTGTGGCTGCCACCCAGAAGCTGGCCCTCAGTAGTTGGTTGGGGCTTTCGGGAGGCTTGGCTTCCTTCATCACTGGGGCAATAAAGGAAGCCAAAGCATCCTGCCCACTCCAGCTGGCTCCATGGCTCTAGCTGGCACCGCCATCTTTGTGGCTATGGGCACATCCATCTTTGTCATGGAGTGACAGTTAATTTGCATGTTACTTTTTATTAGTATAGATAGATTTGGAAGAGTAATTTAAGCAAACCACATAGGTGACCTCACATTTCCTGTTGGAATGTAGCATTTATCATCTTGTAAACTTAGCCAGAACTGAACATAAAATAATTATATTTAAACTTTTTATCCTTGCTGAATAAGCAGAATTCTTAGTAAAATTCTGGTACGGTTGATAATGCTTTGATGGTCTATGTATGACATTGTGGTATGTTTTCATTAGACTTAGCCTACACATTACATTGTTCTGCATTTTTAATTCTATTTTGTTCAAAAAGTTACAATGATCATTGGGGCAACTAATTCAATCTCAATTAGATCAGTGGTGGTTTATCATTGTTTTACACAGGTGCCTTTCTTCTCTACTCCACTTAACAGATAAAAGTCCAAAGGGCTTTTGATATTATGGCAAATTATCTGATATCCCATTTACCTGGAAACAATATAGAAAATTGAATAAAGTATAAAATATCACAAGACATTTTTAGTCTATAGATTTTTCTAGCAACCTTGTTTTCAACAGGTAAAGGAGGGAAATGCAACACAGAAAAATGTTGAGTGTCTCAATAGTGGAATTATGGACCCACCATGTTTGGGGGTTAGGTTCGAGCTTCTGGACATTTGGCTGGAGGAGGGCTTCACCTCCAGAAGCCCAATTCCTTGTCATAACTCTTCCCATCTCATTCCCTTGGGTGTCACCAAGTGCCTGAGGTCTGGAAAATTAGCAGCCTCTGTCACTCAAATTCTCTGATGTATGGGCTGCCTCCAGTGCCCAGTGTCCTTCCCCTATTACAACTTTGAAAAATGAGCAAACCGGGAATTAAACAGAGATAAGGATCATTTACCTTAAACTTACTTTCAACACTCATTAAGTTCATCCTGATTACTTTTAGACTTTAGCCCACAGAAAAATGTTTTCCACCATGGTGATTAGCTGTGAATTAATTGTCCTCAAATCTTGCTGCACATTAGAATTTCCTGGGAAACTATGAAAAATCCCAACACCCAGGGCACATCCCAAACCAATTAAAGCACAACTCCTAGGAATGGAGCTCAGGCATCAGTACAGTTTTTTAAAGACCCCAAGTAATTCCAATATAGAGCAAAGTTTGAGAACCAGAGCTGCAGTGTACTAGTACCTGACTTTGGGCCATGGGGTAATAAAAAAAGGCTGCATCAGAAAGTTCTTCCTAGCTCATACAGAGGACAATCTGTTAACAATGTGAGTAAATGCTGCTTTCAAAAATCCAACAAAGGAAACCAAACTTTATAAAATAAGGAGTGTATGATTGATATAAAAATATCTTCTTTTTAAAAAAAGGATCCACAAAAATCTCCTTAAAAGAGCAAATGTGAATAGTAATTACATGTACAAAAGCAGCATGCAATGTTTTTAAAAAAATGTTAGATATATATTTTATTGATATTTCACAGAGAGGAAGAGAAAGGGATAGAGAGTTAGAAACAAAAATGAGAGGAGGAGAAACAAGATGGCGGCATAGGGTAGACACCGTATATGCAGCTGTGAACAACTATTTCAGAAAAACCACGAAAAGAACACACGGACACCACTCGCACCCACAGGAAGGCTGGCTGAGTGAAAATCCTACAACTAGAGAAGAGTCTGAGACTCAGAGGAGCAGCGGAAGCAAAGTACAGAGGTACGGAGGCGGGCGCACGGGGCTCGGGGAAGGGCTGGCGCCGGGGGACGCGGTTCTTTTCCAAAACGGAGAGAGCCACAAGTTCCCAGCGGCTCTGAACTCCAGTTCCAGGCAAGTTTCTGAGGACCCAGACACCCAGAGAAGGGGGACTGACTGGCACCAGGAGGAAATCCAAAACGGGTTTCTCTCAGCGTTGCTTGCAGCAATTACCGTGGGACACAGAGACCTGGTGTCTCTCAGCGCCTGGCTGAGAAGAGCCATAGCTATTTGCTCTGCCCCGCCCTGCAAACTCCTCGAGGCCCCGCCCCTCCCAAGCTGCATCAGAGCTAGGGCACAGGCTTAATCAACGCCTCCTTAAAGATACAGGAGCCAGCCCCAACCCAGTGGCCAGAGTGGGACTAACCTAAACAAAACAGATCCACAAGGAACACACTCGGGGCAGATGCAGTGAGCATAAAAGCTCCACTGAAACAACTCTTGCCCCATAAGGGTG